>ML220112.1:1965926-2021245 GCA_004786065.1 Ascodesmis nigricans
CCAAGTCTCCATTACCTACCCCCTCGTCGCCTTTCCATAATGGCCGACAAACTCACCCGGTACGTTTTTGCTCCTCCACCTTTCTCAACAACGGCGCTGAGAAAGACCACAGTATTGCCATCGTCAGCACAGACAAGGTTCGCCGCTCGCCATCCGCCGCACTCTCAACCCTTCCAGTATCATGGCAAAACTGACCAGCATTCTTTCAAATTCTACAGTGCAAACCGAAGGTTCGACACGCTGCTCCCTGCATCGCCGCTGTTCGGCAGTCTGACATGGTGTAGAAATGTCGGCAAGAGTGCAAAAAGTCCTGCCCCGTGGTACGGACAGGAAAGCTTTGCATTGAAGTGACCCCCGAGTCCAAGATCGCCTTCATCTCGGAACGACTATGTATCGGTTGCGGTATCTGTCCGAAGAAGTGCCCATTCGGAGGTTCGTCGTCGCCCACGCTTCGTCTTGCTGGTCTCTCGCCACGTCGCCTACTGGGCCGTGCTAACAACTTTTTTGCATCGCGCAGCCATTCACATCATCAACCTTCCGACCAACCTCGAAACCCAGGTTACCCACCGTTACTCGGCCAATTCTTTCAAGCTCCACAGATTGCCGACGCCACGTCCCGGTCAGGTTCTCGGTCTTGTGGGAACGAACGGTATTGGAAAGTCCACCGCACTGAAGATTTTGTCCGGAAAGCAAAAGCCTAATTTGGGACGTTATGACAACCCGCCGGATTGGAACGAAACGCTTCAATACTTCAGAGGATCCGAGCTGCAGAACTACTTGACAAAGGTTGTAGAGGACAATTTGAAAGCTGTTGTCAAACCGCAGTACGTCGATAAGCTGCCGCAGGCCATCAAGGGACAGGTTCGAACAGTCGAGGCTCTGTTACAGCAACAATGCCAGCTCGACAACATGCAGGAGATGATTCAAATTTTGGGTGAGTGCAGCTTGACTGCAGATGGTGAGGAGAAATGGGCTGACAGCAGTCAGAATTGCAACCGGTCCTGGACCGCGATGTTGAGCAATTGTCTGGTGGTGAGCTTCAGCGATTCGCTATCGCCGTTGCATGCGTTCAAAAGGCGGACGTGTGAGTTGGAGAGACCACCAAATTTGGACGGCTTATTGACGAAACTAGATACATGTTCGACGAGCCTTCCTCCTACCTCGATGTCAAACAGCGTCTGAAGGCTGCCAACACCATCCGCGGCCTCCTCCGACCGGACGACTACGTCATTGTCGTCGAGCACGATTTGTCCGTCCTCGACTACCTTTCCGACTTTATCTGTGTTCTTTACGGAAAGCCCTCAGTGTATGGCGTTGTCACTCTTCCGGCGTCAGTTCGTGAGGGTATCAATATTTTCCTTGATGGCCATATCCCCACCGAGAACTTGCGTTTCCGGGAAGAGTCGCTCCAGTTCCGCATTGCTGAGGCCGGTGACGAGTTTGTTAATGAACGTATGCGCTCTTTCACATATCCGAAGATGACCAAGACTATGGGCAAGTTCTCGCTCACCATCGACGCTGGCGACTTTACCGATTCCGAGATTGTCGTGATGATGGGAGAGAACGGTACCGGAAAGACCACCTTCTGTCGTCTCCTTGCCGGCGCCGAGCAACCCGACCCAGGCTCCAAGAAGGTGCCCAAGCTCAGCATCTCCATGAAACCCCAAAAGATCAACCCCAAGTTCCCAGGAACCGTCCGACAGCTTTTCTTGAAGAAGATTAAGGCCGCCTTCCTCAACCCGCAATTCCAGACCGATGTCTACAAGCCTCTCCGCATCGATGACTTTATTGACCAAGAAGTCAAGCATCTCTCTGGTGGTGAGTTGCAAAGAGTTGCCATCACACTTGCCCTCGGTATCCCTGCCGATATCTACCTCATCGACGAACCGTCGGCGTATCTCGATTCAGAACAGCGTATCATTGCTGCCCGTGTCATCAAGCGCTTCATCATGCATGCGAAGAAGACCGCGTTTATCGTCGAGCACGATTTCATCATGGCTACATATTTGGCGGATCGGGTTATTGTGTTTGAGGGTACCCCATCAGTCAAGGCGACTGCAACCAAGCCTCAGAGCTTGCTCACTGGTTGCAACCAGTTCTTGAAGGGATTGAATGTTACTTTCCGGAGAGATAAGAACACATTCCGACCCAGGATCAACAAGCTCGACTCCCAGATGGATCAAGAACAGAAGATGTCCGGCAACTACTTCTTTTTGGAAGGTGAGAATATATAAGGATCTGGATGAGTGTACACTGACTGACAGTTTTTTAGACTAAGTGGAAGCGGTTTCTCAGTGGTCGGTGGATGGCGGAGGTTGTTTGCCCCGGCACTACGGCTTTAGTGAAGTCGCGGGATGGCATGAAACGGCAAAAGTGACAAAAATTTGAGGCCGTGTCTGTTAGGTTTTCTGGTGTACTGTTTTATTGTAGAGCGGGGTTCGTTCTATTCTGCGTTTTTTTAGGATATCTGTGTTTGCATTCAACCTGTGGGCAAAAATAGAGAAGAGAATGTCTTCAGGAAACACTGATAAGAGTAAACGAGCGCTTTTACCTTTCAGAGGTTTCTCGGAGCAGAGTACGGTAGTGATGACTTATATTGGCCCAATGTGTTCACAGGTAGTTCCAGCACCAACCCTGGCGCTGTGCAACGCGACACGGTCAATGCAACCTGAGCTTATTTCAACCGAGCTCTAACAACCGAGCTCTTGCAACCTCACCCAACCTTCACTTCCACCATCCGCCCGTTTCCCGCCACCATTCTGACAAGTCCATACCCTGCGTTGCTTCGATCCATTCCGTGATGGATCCTTCCGCACTCTCCAACCCCTCCAGACTCCCCAACGGGACATCCGACTCTCCCGCCTCGTCTACAACCTCCTCCGCGCCCACAAAAATGAAGACCTCCCCATCATCGTCAAACAGCCACCCAACGCCTCTAAACACAAACATCCCTCCCACCAATGGCACGAGCTCCGCACACCCAGTCCTCCCCTCCGCCCCGCGCCTCGACGCCCAAGCCTTCTACGAATCACTCAAGACCACCCTCACCAAAGAACAATGGGCAACATATACCACCACCATGAACTCGTACCTTTCAGGGCAGCACTCAGAAGCAGAATTTCTTGCACAGATTTCGGGGTTCATTGTGGGAGAGAAGAGGAGATTGCATAACGCCGTGATCGCGAGTATGGTGGCGAATATGATGAGGGATCCGCCAGGAACGGATGTCGCAGCGTGGGTGAGCGCTGGAGAGTCGAAGAGGGAGGGGAAGGGGCCGCAGGGCGATTTGGAGGAGAGGAGGATTAAGAAAGAGGTTATGGCGATTAGTGCGCGCGAGAGAAGGAGAATAAAGGAGGTTCATGAGAAGGTGAGCGCAGCCAAATTCGCTGCGGGAAACTTTGCCAGGAGTTTGATGTGGGGCGATTGTGACTGATATGCTGACGGGATTTCTACAGACACAAGGGATAGAAGATATGCTTGGAAGTATGCTTGCTGAATACCATCTTGCAAAGCAAGTCCAACTACCAGATATGCCGCCTCCACGGAGCGCAACCCTCAACAACAAAACAAGTATGGCACATCCTTTCCGTCTTACATGCCACTCATAGCTAACACTACCCCACAGATTGGTCCTCCGAAATCCTTACCCAATACACCACCCCCCTCTCCTCAGAAACCGGCGAATTCCCCGATCTCGACACCCTCAAACACCGCATCACCTCCATCTCCTACTCCCACGGCCTTCCCGGCGGTTGCTCCCAAGACACCGCTTCCTTCATGTCTACCGCCGCCGAAGTATTCGTCAAAGAAGTCCTCACGACCATAATAACACGCACTCGTTGCAACGGTCCTCGCTATGTCCAAACAGATGCATACCGCCGCGCTTTGACGTCTTCGAAGTTCCGTAAGAAGCTGCAGTCGAAGGGGAAGGAGGGCATGGGAGCAGGACCGGGAGGTTGGGGTGCGGAGAGGCCGAGACTGAGTATGCATGATGTCAGGCTAAGCTTGACGCTGGGAGATAATCTGTTGACGCAGTTGCCGATGAGTATGAAGAAGATCATGGCCGGAGGGTGGTTTGAGAGGGATTATGAGGTCCCGGCGGAATTGCAGTTTGAGGACCCGGAGTATAATCTGGAGGAAGCGAATGGAGGGATAGATGGATGGGAGGGCGCGGGTGTGGATGATAGAAAAGAGCTGCGAGGTCTGTTGGATGATTGTTTGGCCACGGGAAGTTAGGAACAGCTGCCACAACAACAAGAACAACAGGACTTGCTGTCGAAGTTTGTGTATGAGCAGAGTGTGGCAAATAGAGTGGAGGAAATAGATGATGAGTGGAAGATATTTCGAGCAGTGAAAACGGAGAAGGTGGAAATGGAGAAAGTGTGTGAGAAAATTAAAGTGGAGGATGAGGAACAGTCAAGGTACAAACGGTCGTTGGATGAACCGCAACAGGAAACAATAATGCCGAGTATAAAGAAACGAAGAATGAGCGTCGAGTCAAGATGACTGTGGTGATGGAGGGCTCGGAGGAAGAGGGATCATCGGATGGTAGGTAAGGAGTAGGTGAAAGTTGGAATTGATGGGGCCGCGGCCTTGGTAGGGTCAAGTTGTTTATTATTTTTCCTTTTCTCCTGTCCCCAACATTCTCTATCTTCTATGGTCTATCTAGGTACTTATACGTTGAGTCGGTATTTTATATGTCTTTTGAGGCGTTTTTTGGTTGTTATTTTTTAGCTACGGGTTGTCATGGATTGAATGTGTTTCCAGCGCGTCATGAGGTTTAATTGACTGGCATTGTATAGGTCTCAGTGTATTCATTGAATTGATCAAATTCTTGACTGTATCTACTTCAAAGTGTCTGTCTGTACCTTGAAAACTACCTCGTTCCAGCCAACCCGCCCTCTGCACCTTGTTCCAATTCCCAACCTGAAACAGTGAGACCACTGCATCGTCGACATTCAACCACCACCAAAACGGAACGATCAGCAGCTCATGGCCATCACACTGCCAGACCTTCCCCTGGAGTTGATCCTTCTCATCATCTCCTTCGTTCCCGATGAATCTTTCGACATTCACCACCTCACACCCTCAGAATTACCCTTTCCGGCTGCACTAAGCCGCTACTTCCTCTCTCTCCAATGCAGAAAGCTTTACTATCTCCTCGGCGCCACAATGCTCGATCGCAAGCACACTGTCCTCCTCCGTACTCATCAACTTCACAAAATCAACAACAACGACAACATTTTCCACCGCGTCTGCCACAGTTGCACCCACGTTCTCCCATTCTGGCATTTATTCACCAACGGAGAAGGAAACAAAACCCATGTCTACTGCCGCCGCTGCCAACTCTCACCTACCCACCGTTCCCGACACCCCAACCCGCTCTGGTGCGGTGCCAACATGAAATGGTGCCACCTCTGCCGGGACTATGAAATCAATCTCAACGACTCATACCACCAAAAGCCCGTAATATCGGCATTCTACAACTGCGAGTCGCGGTGGGATAGGATGAGGTCGAGTTTACTGGCGTCTGGAGAAATGTATTTGCAGGCATTCAGTATGCACGAGTTCATCGCGTTGATGGACGAGTATTGGGAGATTGTGTGGCCAGAAACTGGGAAGTGGTTCTTGGTGAAGCAGAATCAATGGCCGTCGAAGTTGCGCAGTATGCAGGTGTATCAGAGTTGGTATGGGAGGTTGTATGAGCTGGCCATGTGGTTGAGGAGGATTGATGAGAATGCGGCGGGGGCGATGCGGAAGATGTGGGTGGGAAAGGATGCGGTCAGAAGGAGGATGGCGGCTTGGAAGAGCAGAGACGTTGATGAGGCAAGGAGAACGAGGAGGTTGAAGATGGAAATGGACAAATTGGATCGAGGGAAGCATGAAAGAAGCCCCAAGCCAAAGGTACTCTCGAAAGTTGGAAAGGACAAAAGAGAGTGGCCATGGCCTCCTTGGAGGGCTCACCAGACCCCGGATGTTTCTGTGATTGAGAGACTGGTAAAATTGTGTGAGTTTGAAGATACCCTTCGGATTGGTTAAGTCATGGTTGATCATCCAATATAAATAAACATATGATCACGTGATAAGTTAGTTGATCAACAAAGTTGATGAAATAGAATTTTTCCTCAGAGGATTCTTCGAATGTTTTTGTGTGCTTTCGCCTTTACATGTTTAACGTAGTGTATGTATCCTAGTTTTTCGGAACAACATCCGCGGCATGTCCTTGTTCCGACGGCGCAACTTTCGGTGGTTGCACCTCCTGAACTGTTCTGCCCTTACATCCCCAACACCCCGAAGCACCCTCACTCCACCACCCTCCTCCAACACCAACACAACTCCGGCCACCATTGGAGGTTTTCCACCTCCACCTCCTTCCTTTTGCCCACCATGGACCTCGCCGATACCATGAAAGCCGTCAACCACACATTCCAAGACGTATCGTATCAATTCAAACGACTCCCCGGATCGTCCATCCTCCTCCGATACATCAAAAACTCGTACCAGAACGATCCGATCCGCTCAATTGTTGAACTTTGCTTGTTGCTGTTCGCCGTCCGCTACCTTCTGGCCCCAAGGTACTCGACGAAACAAAAGCCCGTGGATTTGACAGAACGGGTGAGTTGCTTTGACCCGTGATGAGCTTCGAGGGAGCTATTGGGTGGCAAGAGTTGCGCGGGAAAAAGGAGGTGCAAAGGGGATGCAACTATATGCTGATTTTCTCTCCCAATAACAGGAAATTGATGAACTCGTCGAGGAATGGACTCCGGAACCTCTTGTTTCTCCGCTCACGGAACTCGAAGCCCTCGAAGAAGAGCGTCGCCCCATCATCACTGGCCCCACCGGCCCCAAAGTCAAGCTTCTCAACAGCGGACGCACCGTAACCAACATGGCATCCATGAACTACTACAACCTGATCAACAACGACCTTGTCAAAGAACGCGCTGTCCAAATTCTCCGGAACTACGGTGTCGGTGCTTGTGGTCCCCCAAATTTCTACGGAACTCAGGATGTCCACATGGATACTGAAAAGGAGATAGCCCGCTTCCTTGGCGTCCCTGCGGTTATTGTTTATGCTCAATCGTTCTCGACCATCTCGTCTGTCATTCCAGCCTTCTCGAAGCGCGGGGATATCATTGTTGCCGATCGTGCCTGCAACTTTGCCATTCAAAGGGGAATTCAGATCTCGCGTTCTATCATTAGATGGTACAACCACAATGATATGGAAGATCTTGAACGGGTTCTCGCCCAGGTACAACGGGAACAAAAGCGAAAGCCTTTGACCCGCCGCTTTATCGTCACTGAAGGCCTTTTTGAAACTACCGGCACCATCTCCGACCTCCCCAAGCTTGTTGAACTGAAGTTGAAGTACAAGTACCGGCTCATTCTCGATGAAACCCATTCTTTCGGTATTCTTGGTCGCACAGGAAGAGGTTTGACGGAACACCAGAATGTCGACCCGAGCAATGTGGAGATGTTGGTTGGCTCACTGGCGCATACCCTGTGTGCTGGTGGTGGATTTTGCGCTGGCTCGAATGAAGTTGTTGAACATCAACGTATCTCGTCTGGATCTTATGTCTTCTCCGCCGCGCTTCCAGCAATGCTCTCTGTTGCAGCAGCAGAATGTCTGAAACTTATCGAGGGAAACCCGGATCTGCTCCTCACGCTTCGGGATTACACCAAGACCATGCGTTCACAGTTGGAGCGCTCTGAGCACATTATTGTTACCTCTGCACCAGAAAACCCAAGGATTCTTTTTACGGTCAAGGGCTACGAACACGATGAGCGCGTTATGGCGGAAGTCGTCGATGAGGCTTTGACCGCTGGTGTTCTCATCTCGCGAGCCAAGAAGGTTGCAGACTCCAGCAAGGAATGGCAGTATGGCCCGGAAGTGGTCATGGTTACGCCGTCAGTCGGTCATACGAAGAAGGATTTGGAGGCCGCTGGGAGTGTCATCCGGAAAGCGGTTGGAAAGGTCATGAGCCGGAGAAAGTAGAGTTACGCGGAATGGATAGCATGCCATCGCATGGTAACTAGCAGGAGAAGGGGAGGATTTGCCAATGCTTTTTGTAATAATCATGATGATGATGGGGGAGATAGCTCTGGGCGATGTCCACGGTACGCATGGCTTTTCGCGATGATGGACGGACGGGCTTGGTGAATATATGGTCGGGGTTGTTGGGTTCTGGGTTTTATAGACGGGCGTTGGAAAGGTACATAATGATGGGAAATGGCTATAAGTAATGTTGCGTGGGGTTGGTGAAGGAAAAGGGAGGGCGGTAATGATATCCTAGAATTGATTTGTTTTGCTGGACAATGAGACGTATCTGTTTTTCTTGCCATTGGCTTTTGGATGCAACACTATGGAAAACACATGGTTACTCACACTCAGAGTTACAGGGTTGTAGTGGGGGATGAAGGCAGACCATGGTAAAGGTTGTGGGCGAAGCGCGATCCACTTGTTCTCACGTAATCACGTGCACATACCATGGACATCTCGAAAGGCTATTCATTGGCACCAATAAAGATACGGAAATGCTCAATCCCACCATGTAAATTCGAAAACTTGAGTACCAGCTCAGTACTGAGCGGAAGATCTGTTTCGATAGCATGACACGTGACTCGGCGTCCACGTTCACCTTTACGCGCTTCTCACAACTTCCAGCTCCATCTCCGCGACGCAGCTCTTCCTCAACCTCCGTCGTCCATCAACTCAATTGTTCCACATTGCCTCTTCGCCTCGACTGACACCTTCCTCCGGCTCACCCCTTCCCATCCATGAACCCCCCACACTCAATATCATGGACGACAACGACGAATTCAACGACTATTTCGATGATGACGGCACACTTGACGCGCTGGATACCACAGAGCTCCAGGCGCTGGAAAACCAGGCGATAGCGGCTAGTCAGCAACCAAGACAACATCAACAGCAGCAGAATCAGATATATCATGGACAAGCTGGGACGGGTGCTGTGCCGACATCGAGAGCGTGGGCGGAGAATAGAGTGGTGACGGTGGGAGAGATGGGGACGCAGCAGAGACAGAATGTTCAGGATTGGAGGAGTACAACAACGGGAAGACCGGCTGTTGGGGCAGAAAATCGAGCTGGGGGATATGGTGCGGGAATTGGTGCGCCGAATCAGCATCAACACCAACAACCATCGGGAATCGGACAGGGCGCACAATACCAAACAGCAGCGAATTTGACCAGGATTCCATACCAGTTTCCGAATGTTAATCAACCCGCACGTCCGCAGCAGCAACTATACCAAAGACAAGCCACTCCTGCTCAAACTTACGGTAACTACAAGCCACTAGTAGCTTATCCCCAACAACAACGGCCAATTCCAGGGTACCAACGCAGCTCTACAGTTGCCGGAGGAGTGGGATTAGGGGCGGGGAATAACATGGGTACGGGAGTTGGGTCTGTAGGGAGAACTGGAACACTGGGACAGAGAGCACACACAACTCCTATGCCGGTGACAGGCAAGAGAACATTAGACGCACATACACCCACTGGACCAAGAACAACACAGAGTGGGGGTCTGTACCAACAACCTCAACTTCCTGCACAACACCAACCACCGGAGGGGCCCAAATATCCTGCCCAATATCCCCCGGATTTCTCTCCGCATAACCCACCCGCTGACTACCTTAATCAGGCTTATGACCTGGAACCAGCGCCCAATGCCTACACCGGGACTTACATTGAAGAGCCCACACTCCCAATGGCAACATACCATCCCGGCCAGACAGGGCTTCATAAACCATCGAGCGATTACGGGGACGGGGATTTTGAGGAGCTGGAGATGGCAGAGGAATTATTGGATACAGCCGCGCCTACCGTGGGGGGAAAGGGAGATGAAACAAGTAGAGTGGAAGGAGGACAAGAAGACTACGATCATGGTGCTGTGGATATGGGTGAGACAGATGTGGATATGGAGCTTGACGGACATCCAAATCCTGAGCCGGTGATTAATGAAGAAGAAAGAATACAAATTGAGCATCAAAAAGCTTTGGCTAAGCAGGTTCGTCGTCCCTTTCCTGCGTCTAGAATGATGATGATGATGGAGATTGATTCAAAACGTTCTCAATAGTTAGCCCAAGAGAAGGTCGATTTGGTCGCTCAGCTTGCCAATGCTCGTGCTGCCGAACTCTCTAAAGCTGGTGAAGTTTCCATAGTCCGTAATAACCTCCAGAAAGCTACGCGGGAACACGAACGTATTATTTCGTCCATGAAATCCCACCAAGCCGAAGAAGTCGCGCGCCTCAAGGCGGAGATTGCGGATCTCCAAGCAAAGGAAACGAGGATGGAGACGGAGCTTACCTTCATCCGAAAAGACTTGGAGGAAACGAATCGGCGGAACACTATGCTTGAAAGAAAGTCCAAAGAATCTGGAGCCGTTGGAAGCAGTACTTCTAAGAGAAACGACAGCAACGACGGTTTCTCAAAGTTAATGGTTCTTGACGCCGATCGCTCGAAGATTCGAACTCCGCCCCCTGGATCGATGGCGGCGACTGGACGGAAATTTGCCTTCAGAGATGGATTTGAGGACGAGGAGATGGTGCTTCCTATGGATATGGGGAGCCCGTCTGGGAGGAAGAAGGGTGTGAGGACACCAACTAGGATGGGGAGTAAGAGGAAGAGAAATTCTCATGAGAGCCCAATAGCGATGCAGCTGCCGTTAAGCGCGCCTAGGAGTGCGAGAATGGAAGATGTACAAAGGGTGCAGAGACCAGAGGGGGTTGATGAGAGGCTTCTAGATTTTATGTGGGAGAAGGCAAGGAGTGAATGGACAGAGGCAAGTACCATCCACATATACTATCAGATGGGGCTATTGAGAGCTAACATTGGTTGACTTCCAGTTCTTTGAAGCTGCGATGCTACATGTCGACCCTGTGGCCGGCGAACGGGTCTTTGATATCATGTCCCGCTATTCCTTCCCTTCGGATGTAAATACTACCATGTCTGCGTTTTTCTTTTCACGGGTTATGACGTTACAAACCAAAGCATCTTCCAGTTTTACTTCAGCAAATGGCACCGGATCGGAGTTTTTGGTTAGCATATTCGAGGTTTTGTTTGAAATGTGGCGAAGATGCATTACCGAGGTGTTTGTAAGCCTCTCCACTAATCTTTTATCCGGATTATGAACTTGTCAATGGCTGACTTTGGACAGTATGGCGCGCTTTCTCCAATATTAGAACTAATCCGCTTTACGCTGTTATGGAACCTTGGAGAGAGCTCCTACAGCGTAATGGATAAGGCCGTGGGATTGGCGACGGAAACGTTGCAGGCTTATGTTCTCCCTCGACACCCAGCAAAAAATTTAAAAGCTATGTCGCAGAAGCAGGGACTTGGACATCAGATTATCCCTGACCTTACACTCGATCATTGTCACACCTGCATGGCGATTCTTGAAGGTATCGCATTAGATGCTGTGGGCGAGGAGCACACTTTACGACGGTATGTGTATCCAAAGCGTCCAAAGAATGGGCAGAACTTCTGTGCTGATTATCCCTCCCAGTTTTTGGCGTCTGACACCTGCCGACTTTCCCATCCTCCTTCTTTCCATCTCGCAACCCATCACACTCTCCCTCCCCATGGCCACGGTACTCACCACCTCCGTTACACCCACCTCTTTCGGTCCCTGCACAACCGACCTCGACATCCAACGTGAAAACGAACTATATCTCATCGACCACATCACCAAACTGCTTGTCGACGCGCCTCGCGCACCGGGGATCCAGTACAATCGAGAACATCTCCTGAAACTGCGTATTGCGATATTGGGATTTCTCGGAGCATGTGTCGGCGGGGAGGTGGGCAAGCAAGCCATGACGAAGAGCCAGTATCTCTTACCCAGGCTGGTGAAGAGAGTCGGAGAGGAGATCGATGAGTTGTATGAATGGCGATGTTTACTCCTACCTACCACATCTTTTGAGACACCGAAGTCGACATCTTCAACAATCACCTCCACATCGTCGACTTGCAAGCCGCCGTCAGACGGCGAAGCAAGACACAGGATTAACCTTATCAATAGCGCTGTAAGAATCATGTACGCTGTCATCATGGCAGCTAAAGATGTTGCGCAAGAAAAACTTGCGCCGACAGTTACGTTTCAGCGGCATCTGGTGGCTATGGCGAGAGTGGCGATGTCAAGTGGCGAGGCACAAGAGGAGGGGATAGCTGAGGATGTGGTGGAGAAAGCGGCGGCTGTGTTAGGAGAATTGTTGAGGCCGGATGAGGCAGAGGAGATAGAGGGGCTGTTTGATGTGGGGTGAGGAGTTTGAATGGACGGGAATGGAGGGAGAGAAGACTTGGAGAATTACTGTTATTGTACAGGTCTTGGTTGTTTTATAGGATAATTAACTTACTAGTATTCTATTGGCTTAGCTTGTCGAGTATTGTAACCCTGGATATATCTAATGTGTTTTATGCGTTTGGGGACATCATACCGTATTCTCTACTCTGAACAGCAGTTTGATAGCCCCCAGAGAGGGTGATTGATTACCCCTGTGTGGTGACTCGATTCTGTGGGTCCTGCGCCACAGACACCAGCCTCCCCCGCGATGGCTTCATCGACGGTGCTACCCCGCCAACCAGTCCGGTTCCTCCTCGCATCAATACTCCGAACCGAGACAAACCGTGGTCGTCATCATATATACACAGCTATCCGCTCTTCCGTCTCATCTATCCTCAGCTGCACTCCTCCATTTCTCCTCCAATAACATCCTCAGAAACCCCCATCACGAACCTCTCACAAACCAACAAACACAAAAGACACAACAAACCATGCCGAACTTCAACATTGTTGTTTTTGATGGAGATCACTGTGGTCCGGAAGTCACGAAGGAGGCCTTGAAGGTGTGCTTCAGCTCCTCACAGCCTGAAAGAGTAGAAGGAAGAGATTGAAAGGTACTGACGATAATAAATGACATAGGTGCTCAACGCTCTCCAGGCGACATCACCAAAAGATATCAAGTTCAACTTCAACCCACAACTGATCGGTGGAGTATGTTTCTTCCGCCCTTCATTCACCCCCATTACACCGCCCGGCGTGTCAGGCACTCAAAACATATCATTAATCTCTTCTTCAGTGCTCAATTGATGCCCACAACGACCCCCTCACCGACTCCGCTCTCGCCGCCGCCAAATCCGCCGACGCCGTCCTCCTCGGCGCCGTCGGTGGCCCGAAATGGGGCACCGGCGCTGTCCGCCCTGAGCAAGGCCTCCTCAAGCTCCGCAAGGAAATGAACGCCTTCGGCAACCTTCGTCCGTGCTCTTTCGCCTCCGAAGCCCTCCTTCAATTCTCCCCGCTCAAAGAGTCCGTTGCGCGCGGTGTCGATTTCAACATTATCCGCGAGCTCACCGGCGGTATTTACTTTGGTTCCCGTGTCGAGGATGATGGCTCTGGGTTTGCGGAGGACCGCGAGCCGTATTCGCGTGCCGAAATCGAGCGCGTTGTTCGCTTGGCTGGGTTCCTCGCTAGACAGGCGAATCCCCCGCTTAAGGTTACCAGCTTGGATAAGGCTAATGTTTTGGCTACGAGTCGGTTGTGGAGGAAGACGGTCGATGATGTTATGAAGAAGGAGTTCCCGGAGATTGAGTATCAGCATCATCTGATCGATTCTGCGGCGATGTTGATGGTCAAGAACCCGAGGGCTCTGAATGGTATCGTCGTCACGAGCAATTTGTTCGGTGATATCATCAGTGATGAGGCGAGTGTCATTCCGGGGAGCTTGGGATTGTTGCCCAGTGCAAGCTTGAGCGGAATTCCGGATGGAAAGCAAAAGGTCAATGGTATCTATGAGCCGATTCACGGCAGTGCTCCAGATATCGCTGGAAAGGGTGAGTGGATGATCTGTTTGAATTCTCCGTACAGGTCATTAATTGTATACAGGTATCGTGAACCCGATTGCCATGATTCTTTCTTGCGCCATGATGTTGAAGTACAGCTTTGGCCTTCCGGAGGAGGCCAAGGCTATTGAGGATGCTGTGAGGAAGGTGTTGGATGATGGTGTCCGGACGGGAGACCTCGGTGGCCAGGCCACAACGAGCGAGGTTGGAGACAAGGTTACCGAGGCGTTGAGGAATATTCTGACGGCATAATTTGGGGGTTAAAGATTTCTGGTTAAATCTGTATAGTTGTTGAGAAGCCCTTTGTACAATATGGAGTCAAAAAATGGTTATGGCATGAATTCAAAAGTATTGACCTTCAACACTTTTATATCTGCAGTGGAGCTTGATTGACCATGCTCTACTAGCTATTGAATCTTCCTGCTGGATATTAGGAGCGAATGAGAGGAATAATAACGGGTCAACTGTGAAAATGTGAACATGCTCACAGAGCGATGATGCCAGATACCACCGATGTCCATCTGACTGCCACCACGCACATCACTCAGCTTAATTCCACCCCAACATTATACGAAGCCACCAGCCATAATCTCCATCGCATTATCATTATCCTCATTATTCCCCCGCCACTCCTCACCACCCCTACATCTCCACCTTCCTCGCCTTCTTCTTCCGCTTCACCACAACCGGCACCGGACCTGGACCTGGACTCACATCCTGCCTCGCCGGAATTGGCCCTCTCTGTTCCTGCCCATCCCCACCCACCGCCATCCGCGCCCTCAACACCGTCCTATCCCTCTCCCCCTCTTTTCTCCTCTTTCTCACGATCCTCTCCCTATTCTCCGTCCTCCTCCTCTGCACCTCGAGCGTGCGAATCCTCAATCCCTCGGCTTCCTTCTGCTGCGCAACCATCTGGTCGCGGAGGCGAGAGAGCTTGGTTTGGTAGGCTGGGATTTGGGAGAGAGTTGGTGCGATGCGGTGGTAATGAGGGAGGGAGGTGGAGGCGGCGGTGGGGGAGAGGGAGGTTATCGTGGAGGTGTAGCTGGAGAGGAGAGTGGATTGGAGACTGGTGAGGTGGGTTAGTTGCGATTGGAGGGTGGTGAGGAGGGTGGTGAGGTGCGCAGGAGTGGGGGCATCCATCGTTGGTGTTGTGTTGGTGGGTTGGACGGTGGGGAGGTGGATGAGTTGCGGTGCGCGTGGTGGGATGGGATGTGCTGCGTACGTGTACTCGTACTGGAGCCAAGTGTAATACCAGTCAAAAGATGAATAATTGATTTATATCGGGTCAAGGAAGGGAATTTGAAGAGTACAACATCGTGTATCCCAAGTTTGTCAAGTTGGCTGTGGTGGAAGATTCTGATCATTTCCTCTGGCAGTGGCGTTGATATCAGCAGCTCTTCTGTTACACCTGCTCCTCCAGTCTCCTTCCAGCTTCCTTCTTCCTCTCTATGTCTCCCTTACCTCCTCCCCGACCACCACAAGCATGATTTCAACGACAACCCCGCTCGGCGACGCTCCCAGAGCCATCATAATTAATACTCGTTGACGTAGTTCCATCCTCAATAGACCCTCATGGACAGCAAGCGTACCCCAGCCCGAACGAATTTCCTTCCCATACTTCCAAAGTCTTAATAATAGGGCCCGTGTAATGCCCAAGCGTCGCTTCAGAAATGTAGACCTCTCCACCCAGTACCAACCTCGTCGTGATTACCACTTGGCTTCACCTTCACCCTCTCAGGGCTCGCAGCCTCTCACTCAACCCATCCTCTTCGATTGGCGGTGAAGCAATCTTTTGCGTTACAGCTTCCGGCATCTCATTCTTCATCTCCAGCCCAGCTTCATCCGCTACCTGGCCCATCAGGCGGTCAACGTCCTCTTGGGGTGTGCCGACGGCTGTGCTTGACGTCGTCGCGTTCTCATAGTACTGTGTCGCCACATCGAGATCCTCAAACTGGTGTTCGAACTTATCCATAATTAGGGATATCTGAAGCATGACAACTCGTTAGTTATCTTCTCCATCTCATCAAATAAATGCTCGACAGCGGCGGATCTTCAACTCACCTTCTCAAGATCCATATTCTTCATAGCCGAATCCATCCCGCGTACCACCTGCACCATACTCCCGGATACCTGCCGCATCGTCACAGCCGTCTGAACTCTGCTCGCCACCGCGTCGATCCGCGATGCTAACCGGAGGAGGTTCAACCGCTCGTTCTGTTTCCGGACCGCATTCTGAGCGTAGAGACGCGCGATGTCGTGGTTACCCTGTTGCATGGCTTTCTTGATCTTGTTTTTCTCCATCGTTTCCTCTTTGCCCGCTTTGGCCGCTTGTCGGTTCAGCGATTTGGCAGTGAACTGTGAGGGGAGAAGTCGAGGTTAGTGGGTGGCTCGGAGATGTGGGAGTGGGCGAGGCACACCTTGAGTTGGAATAAAGATTTCTCGAGGCCGGACATGGTGGATGAGGATTTCGGGGGCTTTGGGGACTTCGGAGATCTTGGAGTGGTGAATGTGTGAGTGGGTGCGGTATTCGAGACGGCGGGGTGAGATGAGGTTCAGAGTTGCAGCTGACCGCTAGAGCTTGGATGACGTGGGGCGCTGGAGCTCACGCGATCACTCGCGCTAATTCGGCGTGGATCATTGTTCCTGGTTTTAATTGTCGTATGGATAAGTTAATTAACACCTGCTTATTACAAGAATTTCAAAGTATCAATACTATTTTGCTATCCACAATTCCAGAGCAAAACAATGTTCATTGTGTTGGCCTAAATCTCGTCCCTGTGTACGAACTGGTGCGGCTCTGCACATGAGAAGCTCCAGCATGTTGTGATATCCACCAGGCCTGGATTCCCTCCTTCCTTTGGAAGCTTCCCAACGCCGTCATCAACTTTTAAAAATCACTTCGAAACGCCGAATTCGTCTACTATTCTCCAGCAATGCCGACTCCAGGAGCGGCAGCGCCTCAGCGCCAGGAGGGAGGAAGTGATGGGATCATGGTGAGTGGGATTGCTGATGGTGTCCTTTTGGTGCAGATGCGGACCTTGATGAAGGATGTCAACTGACAAGCTCTTTGGTAGGGAAATGTGAGGGCGATTATCAATGGAGTCCTCATTTTTGTCGCCGTTCAATCAACTATCAGTATGTTTTGTACTGCCTTCCTATTGTCTTCATGAAGTTCCGACGGTGGATGGGATATCCTGATGGCTCCTCCGACAACGCTCGTCATCGGCCCAATCGCCTTTTATAGCGATTACGACTTGTTATACTATCTTATTTGGAGGTCATGGAAACTTTTAATCCGAGGATAGGCTGACAATTCCGTGCGCAGAATGGTGGAATGCCGACAAAACAGCAAGCGCCCCATCCGGCACTCCCGGTGCTCCGGAGATCAAGGTCGGGGCACCGGCCGGCGACTTCTTCAACTCCCCGCACTACTACCCGCACAACGCTACCCACTACTCCCTGTTTCCGGAAAAGATTTCCCCCATCTGGCCCGAAGGCACAAATGTCGACATCAACGTGTATCTTCATGAATCGCTGCGGATTCCGGAGCTTGATACCCCGGAGATGAGGTCGGCACTGGTAGCACAAGAAACGAACTTTAAGATTGGAGATTGGAATGAGAAGAGGGAGGTTTCGCTCACTGTGCCGTTTTCGGAGAAGGTGCAGAACAATGGGACATTGTATGCGCATGTCTTTGTGGCTCAGCATGGGAAGCAGATGGATCCTCGACTTCCGGGATATGAGCCGGGTACTGCGTTCAACACGTTCAAGATGCTTACGAGATATTACCCCAAGAAAAAGGTCGTCAAGACCAAGAAACTGATTGGTGGAGCATCCGATGCCACAGAGGAAGAACGGGCGGAGGAAGAGAGAAAGAGAAATGAAGAACTGGAAAGCTGGATGGACAAGCGCACCGGAAAACCGATCATTCAGAGTTATTGGCATTCCAACTTGACCCTGGATGTTGTTGGCAATAATGATGTTCTCCAGTGGCCCCAACTCCCTCCTGCCCTGAGGGAACATGTAGTGGTGGAGCAAACGGGTGCCCGGGAGGAGTCTGGTGCCAATGGATGGTACTACCCGATTGTGTATCCCAACGACTTTTGGCTTCTTCGGGATCATATGGTTGAAATCAACAATACCGTCTCGTCAGTCCTTTCCCGTCCTGTTGGAAGAGTTATCAGCAGCTGATCGATTTTAGATCTCTTCCTCTTCACATTACCATCACCCCTACCTCCTTCTTCAAATTCCAAATCTACGCCTCCATGGACTTTTCCTTCAAGCAGTCCGCTGCGAACCCTAATCCTGCTCTTGGTCAAACTGCTTCCACTGGCGCAGAGCTTGAAGAATTCAAGCGAGTCTTGATTGAAACCAATATTTACCTTCTCGGAACCACCTTCTTTGTTTCAATCCTTCACTCCATCTTTGAAGCCCTTGCATTCAAGAACGATATCGCGCATTGGCGGAAGAAGAAGGACAACGTCGGTGTATCGGTCAGGACTATTCTCGCTAATGTTGTCATGCAGACTATCATTTTCCTTTATCTGTTGGACAACAATGAAGAGACGAGCTGGATGATTATGATCGGCCAGGGCTTCGGTATCTTGCTGGAGGCATGGAAGATTACCAGAACTGTTGATGTCAAGATCGAGGCAGCGCCTGGGAGCTTGATCGGATACCGGATCGCCTTCAAAGATAAACACCAGCTCAGCGAGTTGGAGAAAGAGACGAAGACGTACGATGAAGAGGCGTTCAAGTACATGTATTGGGTTGCGGTGCCGTTGCTAGCGGCATATGCGGTGTATTCCCTGATGTATCAGGAACACAAGAGTGTTTACAGTTTTGGTAAGTGGATCGTGATACTTCGGATGGTGAGCCGATGGCTGATATTTGGCTCGCAGTTATCTCAACCCTTGTCGGCAGCGTCTACGCCTACGGATTCCTCATGATGGTTCCTTCACTCTACATCAACTATAAGCTCAAATCTGTCGCCCATATGCCGCGGAAGACCATGATCTACAAGTACTTTCCCTATCCCAAAGACTATATTATCAATCTCTAACCTATATATAGACTCCTTAACACCTTCATTGACGATCTCTTTGCATTCACTATCAAAATGCCCACACTCCATCGTCTTGCCACTCTTCGCGATGATATCATTTATTTCATTGCCTTGTACCAGAGCTGGATGTACAGAGTTGATTATAGACGTGTCAATGAGTTCGGGCAGGGAGGTGAGGATGACGAGGGGGGCAATGAAGAGGAACAAGTGAAGATTTTGCGGGAGGCAAAGGAAAAGAAGAGCCAGGGGGATAAAGGAGCTGAGGACCAAAAGGTGGGCGGTAAAGATGGCGCAACTGGAGCTGAAGTTAAGGGAGAGGTGAAGAAGAGGAAGTAGGTAGTCGGCGGATTGTTCATTTGAGATTAATGGAGTTGCGGAAGCTTTGAGTCCCATGATTTGCATGTCAAATAGCTTATTAAACTGATTGTAATACTTCATTACGGCTCCAAGTTGACAGATGTAAGCTTTGATCACTCTGCCAATTGTGATCACAGTAGAGAGGTGCAGTACGCTAACGGCCAGAGCTATTGGAGCTTCCTGGTGACACAAGAATCCGAGGCTCACATCACCAAGCAACTCGACAGCTGTCCTCACAACCTCCTCCAACACCGCCCTAAGGGCCGTCCGAACTTCTCAAAGCTTCAATTCCATCCGCAACAATGCGCCCACCCCTACTCCTCACCGTCATCTCCTCTGGCGTCCTCGCCGCCGCCAACTCCCTCCCCCGCGGCGTCTCCCCCGAAGGTTCCACCCCACCACCCCATCAATCCCTTTCCACCTACTAACCACCCCAGACGCAAATCTCTACCTCTCCTCCACGGAAACCTTCACCTGCATCACTCACCCCTCCATCACCATCCCCATCTCGCGAGTCAACGACGACTACTGCGACTGCCCCGACGGCTCCGACGAGCCTGGCACCTCAGCCTGCGCCAACCTCCCCCCACAATCCCTCGGCATCCCCGGCTTCTACTGCGACAACGCTGGGCACACTCCATCGTTTCTCCCGCTCTCCCGTGTCAATGACGGCGTGTGTGATTACGACCTCTGTTGCGACGGCAGCGACGAGTACCTCAACGTCAGCGACAGCAAATGCGAGAACCGTTGCGGCGAGATTGGTGCCGCTGCGAGGAAGATGGCGGAGCGACGGAGGAAGCATCGTAGTAGGGGGATGAAGGGAAAGGAGGCGTTGTTGAAGAAGGCTGTGGTGATGCGGAGAGAGATTGAGGAGAATATTGCGAGGGTGAAGACGCAGATCGAGGGCCAGGAGGTGAAGGTGGGGAGGCTGAAGGAGGCGTTGAAGGAGACTGAGAAGAGTGAGAGGGAGAAAATTGTGGTGAATCCGAAGCCGGGGAGGAAGGTGGATGTGGTGGTGCAGGTTGTAAGGGAGAGGGTGGAGGAGTTGCGGGGGTTATTGAGGAAGGTTTTGGAGCAGAGGGATGAGGCGGAGAGGAAGTTGGCGATTGCGGAAGGGATCCTGAAGGCGTTCAGGGAAGAGTATAATCCGAATTTTAACGATGAGGGTGTCAAGAGAGCCGTGAGGGCTTGGGAGGAGTATTTGGCTGGTGGAAACGCTGCACGGGAGAAGAATGAGGACGAAGAACGCGATTTGAAGGAGGTGGTTGAGAACCCGGGTATAAACTGGGAGGAGCTTGCAGGCCCGGAAGAAGAGGAGAACGCGGCTTCTGCAAGTATGTATCCCCACCGATATGAACGTATCGATGAACTGACATGGTTATAGTCTACCAGCTTGAGCAGTACCTCCCGGAAAGTGCTCGCAAGTGGATTCACGAGAAACTGGAGGATCTTCGCCAGATTCTTGTTGACAACGGTGTCCTCTCCCCTCTTAAAACGGATGATGTCAACGAATCACCAGGTATGTCTTTGAATATATTCTCTAACTTCTCACATTGACCCCTCTCAGCCGTGGCCAAAGCCCGCACAGCCCTCAACTCCGCCGAATCAGACCTCTCCACCTCCCGCAACAAGCTCCGCGACCTCGAAAATGACCTCACAGGCGACTACTACACGGCCGACGTCTTCCGGCCCCTCAAAGGCACCTGCGTCGACCGCGAATTCGGTGAATACCGCTACGAATATTGCTTTCTCGACAACGCCTCCCAGATTTCCCTCAAAGACAGCGGCCGCACATCTCTGGGCGGTTTCTCACGCTTTGAGACCCGCGATGAAACGTCGCGGAATGCGGCGGCGGGTGTGTTTGCGAGTGGGTGGGAGGAGGAACATCATGAGCCGCTGAGTGGGTTGGTGTTGGTGCATGAGAGGGGGCAGCAGTGTTGGAATGGCCCGCAGAGAAGTGCGGCGGTGCAGCTGTACTGCTCTGCTGAGAATGAGCTGAGGAGTGTTGTGGAGGCCGAGAAGTGTGTGTATAAGTTCGAGGTGGGGACGCCAGCGGTGTGCGAGGTGTATCCGGAGGGGAAGAAGAAGACGGAGAAGAACGACGGGCATGTGGAGTTGTAGGGAGTATGTTGTAGATTAAGCACTATGTGTAGCTATTAATGGAGGATTGATACCATTGGTAGAATTTGGTGAAACAGCGGACATTCTCCACAGGGCAAGTAATCTGTATCTCAACCCTTTGACTACCAACGCAGAATAGTATTCCCCTAAATCCCAACTACCGTCCCAATATCGCCACAGCCCCCATCATCACAGCACTCTCAAACCCGCCCTTTTCCCCATCCCAATCCCTCTCTACACAAGTCCTCAACGCCTGCCTCACCCTCTCCCTCGCGCCCTTCAAAATCCTCGCATTCGCCCCTCCCCTACTCACGACATCCCTCACGCCCGCCTCCACCCCCTCCGCAACCCCCCCAAAAAACATACTCCTCAAATCACCGGCCCCACCATCCACAATCTCCTCCACCACACCCACCAGCTTCGCCTCCACCAGCATCTCCTGCAACCGTGTAACCTGATTCCTAATCCCAACAACCTCCCCGACCGCCCTCTCCAGCAACGTCAAGCTCGTCAACGCCCTCACCAATACCGTCGTCGCCGCCGCTACACTCCCCTTCACTGATTCCCTCACCGCCGCCACGCAGAGCCCAGGGGAGAGCACATACAGCGCCGACGCCCCGCCGCTATCGCTATCCAATAATCCCGCTTTCGCGCGTTTTGTGAGCTCGCTTTCCGCGGGGGTCAACACGCCGCTGCGTAGCTCCCGTGCGATCCGTGGTGGTGGTGATGGAATCGCGTCGAGTGCGAGGCGGAGGTCGCGGTGGGCTTGCGCAGCGCGGAGGAGGGTGTTGTCCTGGAGGTTTTGGTCGAGCTGTCGTGCGGCTACTAGAGCGCGGGAGATGTCGCGGAGGATTGTGGTTGTGGAGTGGAGATTTTCGACGGCGGTGAGGAGGGAGGTGCTGCTGGTTGAACGTGGGGTGATGGCGCTGCTGAGACGTGTGTAGGCTGTGTTGAGGACCTTGAGCTGGGACTCGAGGGTGGTGAGGGTGGCGGTTGAGAGCGCGGTCGTGGAGGAGGTGTAGGTGAGTAGTGGGAGGGCGGAGTGGGATGTGAGGTTGTGGATGTGGGTGTCAATTTCTTGGAGGTCGAAGAGGACGCGGGAGAGCGGGGTGGTGAGGGTGAGGGTGGTGTCCGAGGGGTCGTGGGTGCTGAGGAGGAGGGTGTGGGCGAAGGTGTAGGGCGAGAAGGTGGGCGAGAGGAAGGTTTCGTAGTCGATGTAGGAGGAATCGTCGGGGGGGAGGGAGGTGGAGGCAGGGGGTGCGGGGGAGGTGGTGGAGCTCATGGTGGTGGTGGTGACCTGGAGGGAGCTCGGGGTGCGGAGGTGTGACATGGGCTGTGATTCGTGGTGTTGCAGTGCACTTACAATTAGCTGTATGTATGATGACTGTATGAGATGTTTGTAAACAGTCGAGCTTTATCCAATGGTGATACCAGTAAAAAATTCTTGACCAATCTAGGTACCCTGGTGGTCAATAGCTCCACGATAAGATGTGCCACCGCGTTAAGTAAACCTCAAGATCTCCCCGTCGGATGACGCAATCAGCTTGAGCACATTCACTTAAGTTGACTCGCATCACGTTCAGTTCACAGCTTGTAGCTAATAGATGAGATTGAGAACCAAGATAGCAAATATACACCATTCCGCTCGAGGACGACACAAGTAAAATACAGTCCTTCTCAGTGCCAATTCAATCCCTCCACTCCACACACGCATCGCATCGTACCACCCCGGTAGTGATCTGATCTGATCCACTCCCACACGGCACTTTCCAGTCAATCCTCCTTCTCTATCTATGCCTAGCGTCATTTTCACACCGTCCATTAGCTACAACCGAACTCCTACCCCATCATCGATTCACCCATTACAAAGTCTCCATCTTGTCGAGGATGGCCTTGGTGAACTCTTGTGTTGTGTTGTTACCGCCCATATCCTTGGTGCGGACCTGGCTGGAAGGGAGTTAGTATAATTACAACGATGTAGAGAGGGGCTCCTACCCATCCTTGATTGTATCGTAGACAGCCTTGGTGATCCTGGAAGCGTGGTCATCGAGACCCAAGTGCCTCAACATCATAGTGGCGGAGAGAAGCATGGCAGTCGGATTGGCCTGGTCACGGCCCTGGATATCCAAACCGACGTGACGGCATCCAGGTTCGAAAACAGCGTGTTCACGTCCCATGTTGCAACCCGGGATAATACCAGGGCCACCAACCAAAGCAGCACCAATGTTGGACAAGATTGATCCGTAAAGGTTGGGCATGACCAAGACATCGAACTGCTGGGGCCACGACACAGCCTGCATGGACGCGTTGTCAACGATCATATCGTTAACCTCGAGCTGCTTGAACTGCTGAGAAACCTCGTGGAAGGTGCTGCGGAAGAGACCATCGGCAAGCTTCATGATATTGGCCTTGTGGATGCAGGTGACCTTCTTGCGGTTGTTGGCAACGGCGAAAGAGAAGGCGAACTTGGAGATGCGCTCAGACTTCATTTTGGTGACAATCTTGAGAGACTCGACAACGCCAGCAACCGGCTGGTGCTCGAGGCCAGAATATTCACCCTCGGTGTTCTCACGGATAATGCACATGTCGACATTGGAGTGGCGGGTGGAGTAGCCGGGCATGTTCTTGATCAACACGACCGAAGCATAGATATCGAGAGCTTGACGGAGGGCGACGTTGAACGACTGGTGGCCGGAGCGCTCGATGGGGGTATAGAGGATACCTGCAATGTACTGCGTCAGCGGCCATCTCCAAAGTTGAACATGCAGCAAAGCAGGAAAAAATAATATCAGACAAAAATCTATCTCAGGACATCTTCAAGTGTGAGACATTCGACGAGCTGGGTTAAAGTTTCGAGCATTACGCTCTTGTTCATCATGGAAAAACAACTCTATGCATGGGGAAACTGTGAAGCACTGGGAAAGTCTCACCCTTCAGTCCGACCTTGTTCCTCTTCAACGAATCCACAGACTGCTGGAAGAGCAATTCTGCATCCTTCTTGTCTCCAAAACCGGTAACATCCACCTGATCCCAGTCAACGGGAACGTTGTCGGCCTTGAAAATTTGCTTCACAGAGTCCGCAACCTCCGCACCAATACCATCACCTGAGCAGTGTCAGCCATGCTCTTCACACAGAGAATATTGGGTTCGTACCGGGAATCAGAGTCACCGTGTACTTTCCGCCGAATTTGGTAGGCTTGAAGATGTCGGAAGTCACAGTAGCCGCAGTGGCCATTGCTGTAGCGTCGCCCCTCCATTAGCGCGACTGTCACCCCTAGCGGCGGGGATCACTGGGCTGAGCGGCTTGCCGTCTCTCAACAACGAAAACCTGGGCTGGAGGGAGAGAAGACGTACTCCGGGCGCCGTTGGGAACAACATGGCGGGCGGCGGCAGACTTTGCTGCGCCGTAAAGAGTCTGTTCCTCAGTGTCAGCGGCCTCAAGAGCAGGTGAGGTGCGCTTTGCGACGGCGCCAGTGACGACACCATGCGTTGGAAGGAAAATTGGGGACGCGGACAAACGGACCTTGGAGAGCATTGCGAGGACAACGAGGAAGGACGGTCGAGAGGGTATTGGAGAGGTAGGAGGATGTGAAGGACGGCGCAGAAGGTGAGGATGTCAGACGGGTGGAAGGTGGTGAGGTGCAGGAAGGAGTTCGGTGGAGTGGAAGTTTTGACCTGAAGTGACGGAAGCGTCGGCCACTCGCGAACAGGCAACTTGTTATCTTATCCTACTCGGCGGGCCCGCAAAGCCAGAGAAAACCCCGCAACGGCGTCTGGATAGACACAGGGTACAAAATAGGGCAGTCCGTACAGAAAAGAAAACTCTTCCAGGCCTAGAAGGGCTGCGCACTGGACTGGGGAGAGGGCTGACAGCAAAAACAAGCAGTCACGTGGGCCGCATTGCCTACAAATAACTAACAGGTCACATGACCATGATCTACGCGTTGTCGTCATGGCTGGATCAGCTTGTGGCTGGGTCCACGGGGTAAACGGATGCCACATGGAGATGGGTAATCGGTGTTATCGGCCTACTTGCTGGAAACATCGGTACAATACTGGACAGATCACACACAATCATGTTTACCCCTCACGTCCAGCCAGTGTTTTCTTCATCCTCCCCATTCCCTTGATCCCTGTCGTTTGGCTCCACCAGGTTTAAATAGTCTATTATCTACTCGAGTCCCATTCCACGAGTCCCATTCCCCCGAGTAACGCCATTTCTACACTCACGCGCCATGTGCTAGCTTTTTTAACTCCAACTCCCCCCAAAAGAAACTAATTACAATAGAGTGGTTATCTCAATACTCCAGTTAACATGCATACCAAAGTGTATGTCTTCGAGTCCATGACAATGCTCATTCGCACACAATCGTAATACCAGAGTCCCCGTACTCGCACCTAAACACCGAAGAGCCGACGCTAATTCCACTGTCCGGAGTTCCGGAGGCTGATCGGTGCTAATGATCTATAAAAGTTCCGGTTAGATGAAGTCCATGAAAACGAGGTGAGAGGAGAAATGGCGGGAGTGGTACCAGTTTCCCGGAAGGACGCATTGGTACCGCTCTTTGCGGAAACAGAAGCGGCAGCTAATTTCTTGTACATTACAACCTCCTCTTCAAATTCCTTCAATGCTCGTAATTCTGGGATGCATCAGTTAGTCTTGTCAATGGTAAAGATGGGACGATAAAACACTCACCACTTCCGGTAAATATAAACCCAATCAACCCATCCATAACTCCAGTCACCGCAATAACCCACGAAACAAACACCAACATAAAACTCACACCATTATGCGGGCTCCACCAAACGCCTACATGCGTTGCCACCAACGCCGGAATTGAAGCCCAAAAATGCGCAATCCTCCACTTATACTCCTTCTGCTCACGATCTGCATATTTCTTCCGCACAGCCAGAATTTCATTCAACACCTCCTGCGGGATATACTTTTCGTCTTTTTCTCCCACCTGGCCAACAAGATCGGCTTCTTGTGCACGAGCAGATCCTGCAACCTCGATGAGTGTTCGCATGGGTTGTGGATCCATGCTGTGGCCGCGGTTGAGTGCGTTTTGTTGTTCCTCACTGGGTGCCAGGGCCAATACCACGTCCACAGCAAAGTGGTCAGAAACACTCATGACGCCCCCAGAACCTTTGCCTTCAGAGGGGATTTGCATTGGATCAATCATTGCCACTTTGATGGCGCGGACGGAGGAAGTTCGAGGTGAATGGAAGACATAGTCTAATCGTTGCGCTCGAGGATCAACGGAGTCCTGGGGAGGAATATTTGGACCTGGCATTCGCCATGTGTTGAGAACAGAATCGCAGGTGGTTCCGAGAACTTCGATGTTGTGTTGGGCAGTAGCATTGGGTGGGCGTATTGAGGGTGTGTCGGGGTAGGCGGAGAGCCAGCTGTCGGAGACGAGGCCATTGGTGGAGATGATACGGTGGGCGAGGGAGGAAGGTATCATGTTAAAGTCGCCGAGCTGATATATGGTTAGTATCATTGATTCGCCAAAGGGTACAAAGATCTTACCCCAATTGCTACATGATTTTTCTGGACAGCTCCTCGTAGCAGCTTTGCCATTTCCCATGCCTGTGCTGTTCGATGGCACAAATACGTGTCCGTTTGCTCGTAAGGCGCATGGAGCTGTGACGAAGTGAGCCTCTGGGCTTAAAGTCATTATAAAAATAACTGACATGAGTATTGAAAACGTCGAGAATCCGACCTGACGGGTGTCTGATGGTGGCGCAGGCTACACCCTTCCCAACATAAAAGTCACCTCTAAAGAAGGCTGTCGGTCTCCCATTAAGGGGATAGCGAAACATGCTGCTCTGCTCAATCGGCCATTTCGACAATACCACGAGTCCCCCGCCAATAGCTCCTGAAAAGTAGAATTTGCCATACGGCAGCACTGCAGACGTCTTCTGGCGCAAGTTGAGGTAGTCGCTGTAGACCCAGAATTCCTGCAGAGCAACAATGTCGTACTGCGGGCTTGCATTTGCTATTCGGAGGGATATCTCGTTGAGGCGAGCGGCGCGGTGTTTCGATATGTACTTGAGCTGTTGATCGATCAGCTTAAGTCAAACAGAGCAGGAGGGGAGCTTGGGAGCTTACACCCCAGCAGTTGAGGGAGAGGATGTACACCAAAGGCACGTCGCCATTGATCTCAGGGAGGGAAGCCTCAGCCATTCGTACCAGCGAGTGTGGTGAATAAAAGCAACGAGCGAGAGGGCGGCCGAGGCACGAGGTTTGGTGGGGAGGGGAATGAGAAAGTTTGGTGGACGAGGAGAGTTCAGGAGCGTCTAGTTGGCTGGCCAGTCAAGTCAAGTCAGGCAGTTCCTAGCCCTGTCTGATTGAAGCGTTTCGCGGCAGCTCCGACCACCAGCAGCACACCCAACAAGAACAGCTCACCGCCCACACAACGATCCCTCCTCCTCCTCTTCCTCCTCCTCATTCCTGTGCCTGCTACACCTCCACAACCACCACAATAACCTTCACCCTGCCAGTTACTGCAACAACCTCCGGTTTCCAGACACCACCCATACACTGACCTCACACACCCACACGCCACTTGCGCCTGTCGCTCTCCCGCGTCATGGCCGACACCACTTCCTCCCCCCAGACGACGCAGTCAGAGTCTCGCCCACCGCCCGTCCGCCAGCGTTCCTCCGCCTCCATCCACGCTTCGGACGACGCAGGACGCACATCGACGACCTCCTCACGTGCACATCATGGCCAGCACCATGCTCACCACGGCCATAAGAAGTTCGTGGTGTCGACACGCCATGGCCATGCCCACGCACACACTCGGGTTCCATCGCATGGGAGGAACATGAATAAGCTTGGGGGCCAGGGCGGGAGTAGGACAAGTTTGCATCAGCATGCTACTTCGCCAAAACATGATAAGGGGACTTCGGAGAGAAGAAGTCAGAGGCAGCGACGGCCAAAGTTTGAGATTGGATCGCCAGAGGATGATGAAGAGGAGGATGTGGAGGATATTGAGGAAGTGGAAGAGGAGGGCGAGGGCCAGGAGGTGCAGGTCTCTCAGCAGAGGCCACCTCAAAGGTCCAGCAGTAGGACTGTTGTGAATGAGAATGTAGTTGGAGGGATGAAGAAGAGTGCGAGCACCAAAAGCCTCGAGCTCCGGGACAGACGGCCACAGCACGAGAGAGGGGAATCCAGCCACCAGTACCATCCTGAGCAGGAGTCAAGAGAACCACCTCAGGAGCCGGAACAAATATTTCACAACGGTCACCAGACAACTATCCCAGCACCTCCACAAGCAGAGCCTGAAGAATCATCACATCCCCAACTCCCAGCCCACCGCGCCAACGGCGCCCCACCTCAATTCCAACCCAACTCCAGCACCCGCCCACTAACACCACAAGAATCCGGCGGCCCGGTCACAGCAACCAACATCTCCCAACCCACCCACAACCCCCGGCGTCCATCCCACAGCCACGCCCGCACCCCTCACACACCCGTAACCCCCGCCCACTCCCTCCCCAGCTCACAAGAACAACCCCTTACCAGCCGCTTCATCCACTCCCCCTCCTCCGCCTCCGCCGCCGACTCGGTTCTCACCCGCCGCGGCGCCGACAATATCATCTCGCAAACGCCCCCGAACCTCAACCCCCTCAACCCGCTCGGCATCCTCCAACCCGAGAGCGCACAGCCGATCAACAAATCATCCTCCACGACCTCCTCCCGCACGCAGAAAAAGCTGTGGCTCCAACGCCAATCCTCGCAACAGGAAATGCCGGAAGGCATGTCCTACTACGGGCTTGCCGCATCCGCTGCTGCGAGCCCAGGGGAGTTCTCTGTGTTCCAGACCCGCGTTCAGAGGGAGTTTGAGAGGGTTGCGAGGGATTATATGAACGTGCGGAGATTCAGGAATCCAGTGTGTGATGCGTTGGAGAGGGTGAGGAAGACGCCAGGGCAGAGGAGGGTTGTACCCAAGAGACCTGCGAGTGCGGATGGGGTCGGGAATTTGGGGTTGAGTCAGAGTTTGAGGGAGGCGGGGGAGGTGAGGGTTGGGGGTGGTGGTGCGAGGAGTGTGCACGGGGTTGGTCAGGATGATGGGGGTGCGCAGGAGGGGAGGGCAGAGGAGGGGAATCGTCAGACAGAGGTGGAGATGATTTTGAGGAGGTTGTGGAAGCACGGGGAGATGCTGGAGAGTAATGAGTAGGAAGAGAGATTAGGTCTGAGTAATTGCGCGGAGACCGTTCTTTTCTTAATTCGAATATGTTTACTGGTACTTAGTTTGCTGGAGTCGCGGGTTTTAGGGATATTCTGGGTTTTCTGTACTTTGATTGAATCAATTCCCTATTGGGATTAAAGCTTTCGAGTCGTGGGTTTGAACGAAACGGGAGCTCTGGTCGTGGTATCCTGATCCGTCCAGCTTGAACAACAAATGTACATCATCAGAGCATCATCCGAGCTCGATCTCCTCCAATAATCCGCATTACCAACCACATCGGTCATAAAACATCATCTTCATTCTCTACACCCAACCGACTACTGTGGCGCCGCCTTGACCAACAAAGTCACCTTCTCCTCAATCTCCTTATCCGTCAAGCCTACCCCCATCCGTCAGCTCAAGCTCCAACAACAACCCGCTCTGTGGAATAAGAGAAAAACTCACCCGACAACGTCGTCTGCTGCTCCCTGCCAAACTCTTCACCGCACGTCAGCCCTCAATTCCTCTCATAACATCACCACATGTGTGAAGCGAGTTTATAGCTCTAGCTCTAGCTCTTGGACATCAATCACCCACCATAACGCGCAAACACCCTCGCCTCCGTCCCCTCCGCCTCGCGCATCAAAATCGGCGTGTGCGGATTATGTTTCTTCATGACGGGGTACGCGCGGTTGAGAAAGCTTCTATTGTTCTCCCCCCCCCCGCCAAATTGACACCCTCCCAATCAGCCATTCCATCCTACAGTACACCGGAGACTCCTAATTCGCGCACACGGGAGAAAGAGGGAAACAAACCGAACACCAGCACTCTGCTCGCCACTCTGGCAGAACAGGAACCGCAGCTCCTTGAGCTGCGGCATGAAGCGGTTGGCGGTGGAGCGGGCGGCGGACATGGGGGGTGGATTGGTTGGTGGGGGGTGGGGACGGGACGGCAACGGCGGCGGTGGGGTGGTGAGAGGTGGAGGTACTCGGTTGGGCTGGGCTGATGAGCGTGCGCATGTTGAGGTGTCGGTGATCTGATAAGATTTAGTACCAGTGGATCTGGTGATAAGATTTGATGGATAAGATATGGCCCAGCTCAACCGGTCCGTGGGGATCTCCGGACTAGACCACCACCACACAGCTGCCGGCCTTGTCTTCATTCCCAGCGACCTACAGCTCCGTCCACCACCACCACCCTCATTGTTTGTCCCTCGTCCCAATACCAACCTATCCATCGTCACCCCGGCAGTCACGCAAGATAACTACTATGGCTGCCCAAGCACCCGCGCAAGCCGCGAAGGCCCTCAATCCGGCTTTTAACCCGCGGACTGTTCATTTCTGGGTTCGTTGTCGTTGAGTCGCAGTTGATTCACATATCCCAATCCCATGCATTCTATTTCTGCTGTATGTAACCACCCACTAACTCCGCTTGAACAGGCTCCGGTTCTCAAGGTCTGTCTCCCCAGTTCCCCACTATACATATCCCCGCGCCGCGCCCAACCGACAATCGGCTATCCAGCAAACCAGAGGATTGACTGACTCAATCAGTGGGGTCTTGTTCTCGCGGGCATTGGCGATTTCCAGCGTCCCGCCGACCAGCTGTCGGTTGCGCAGAATGCTGCGCTTACTGCCACGGGCTTGATCTGGACAAGGTGGTGCTTGATTATTTCGCCCATCAATTATCCGTGAGTTGTATTTCCGCGTGGCTGGGGGTTGGTGGGCGGGTGAACAGGTGGGAAATGGGAGATGGGAGACAGGGAATGGGGATTGGCTAACTGGGGGGCTGGGGATGTATAGGTTGGCGGCGGTCAACTTCTTCCTTGGAACGGTTGGGACGGTGCAGATGAGTCGGATTGCGATGTGAGTTTCAATGCTCTTTTTCATTCCAGTTTTCGAACATTTTGGGGATGGAGGCGGGGCTGATAGGATTGACATCAGGCATCATTACAACCTCAAGAAGGAGGCAGAGAAGGCGAAGGAGCAGGCTCCGCCGACGGCTGCGTAGAAGGGGATACTGGGGATGGGATGGGGAGGGGGAAGTTGGGTGTCGTTGGTAGCAAGCAAATGAATGGCATAGATTCCCTGGTGATTTTCGGCGTGAAGAGAAGTGAGGAGTGAAACGTGAGTTTGAGGTTGGGGGTGGGGGTGCGATGGGGAAATAACTCGGGGCGGACTGGGTAGGTGTTGTTGGTTCCGTGAAAAGGAGAATCTTGAGAGACACAACCTCGGGGCATGTTCACTCCAAGACGTGTGCTATTCAAGGCACCCTCTATTTCTATACTGGATGACTCGAAGCTTGAGTGATGTTGTGTGATGGACTGTTTGAATCCATCAATAATTCATGTTGTGGCAATGATCATATTGATATAACTGAATTATGAATCTCACCACTATTTCCTCGCCTTACTAAATGCCTTCAACGGATCCTTCCTCCCGCCAAACGTCGACTTTCCCCTCCCCCTCCCCGCCTGCCTCTTAACCCTTATCCTATTCCCTTCACTCTCCTTCTTCCTCTTCCTGACCATAGCCACACTCATATCCTCCTCCTTCGCCTCTCCCTCACCTCCCACCTTCCTCCCCTTCCCGGGCAACAAATACTCCGGCACATGCTTCAACTCCCCCCTCACCCTCACACTCGCACTCTCGACATCATGCCTCAACATTTTCAACTCATCCGGATTCTCCTCCCAATGCCTTTTCAACTTCTCACTCATCACGAGCTCCCTCTTGACCTCGCGCACCCGCGCCTCCCGCACTGCCTGCCGTGTTACAGACCGCAGCGCATCCTCCATGCGATACCGGAACCCGTCGACCTGCGTCATGTCGAATACATACGGCTTCAACGTGTGGCCCCGCTTCGCCTGGGATTTCGTGATCCTCGCGAGAACCTTTTCGTCGTGGGCCGTGGACGGGATAGAGGTGGGTGGGTGCTTGCGGTAGAGGTCAGACGGGATGATGAAGGAAAGGGCTATGCCGGGGAGGTCTGCGCGCGCGGTGCGGCCGATGCGGTGGGTGTAGAGGCGGGATGAGGTGGGGAGGTCAAAGTTGAGGACGGCGGAGAGGCGGTGGAAGTCGATGCCGCGGGAGGTGGAGGATTCTTTGTCGCGTTTGTGGGTGACTTTGCGGCGCTTTTTGGTTTTGCTGTCGGTTGGGGGGGTGGGGTCTGTTGAGGTGGAGGGGGCGGGTTGCGAGGATTCGTCGTCAGAGTCAGCTTCGTGGGTGAGAACTTCGGCGTCGTCGGTGGCAATGATGATGTCGTAGACGTTCTTGTTAAATTCTTCGACAATGTGGAGGCGGGAGTTGACGGGGAGTTCGGAGTTGAGCACACAGCTGCGGATGCCGAATTGCTCGAGGAAGAGTTTTAGCCGGTAACATCGGTCAATGTCAGCGACAAAGATGAGGACCTTTCCTTTGATCAATTTTAGTTTGAAGATAACATAGGTTAATAAGAACTTTTCGTCTTCGCCGCATTTGACGATAAATTGTGTCAGATTGTTCTTTTGCTCGGCCGTCTCGTCTTCTTCCAGACGGAGGATTGCCGGTGACCGGCAGAAGAGGGTTTTGAGTGTTTCGACTTCCGGGGTGAGCGTCGCGGACATGAGGAAGGTTTGGAGACCCCGGGGGAGAGATTTTGTAAGAGACTGGAGATCATCTTCGTAGCCATAGGAGAGGAGGAGATCGGCTTCGTCAATGACCAGACGGGTGATTCCTGTTGTAAGGGAAGTGGGATTGAGCTTGGTGTGGAGGAGGGCGCGGGAGGGAGTAGCGACGACGACGTGGGGGTTGTCTGCGAGGAGTGTTCTGAAGAGGTCAGGAATAGGTTTAGCCAACAGACAAGACTAAAACACACCTTTGCACCATCTCGCTGACGTTCTGGGCAATATTGACCACCTTGACGGCCTTGTCGCAGTACTTTTTCAGCTTCTCGGCCATGCGCAAGACCTGGTCAGCCAGCTCTTTTGTCGGCACCAGCACCAGCGCCCGCTCATTGTTCAGTGCGCCCTGGAGAATCGGCAACAAGTATGCGGCAGTCTTTCCAGACCCGGTCTTTGCGCGCGCAAGAATGTCCTTGCCTTCCAGGGCCAGAGGGATTGCCTTTGCCTGGACGAGTGTGGGGTGGGCGTAGTTGAGGTCGGCGACGGCGCGGAGGAGCCTTGCGTCGAGGGAAAACGAGGAAAACGAGGCAGTATCGTCGACGAGGGATTCGGCGACGGGCTCTTCAGCAGTGGTGGCAGCGCCGGCGTCATCGTGTTTCCTCTTCATTTGTTGTTTTGTGGTGTGAATGTGGTTGGTGATGGTGGTGGAGGGCAGTTTTGATACTCGCAAAATTTCAACGTCGCAAACCCATTCTTCGTTCACGTCACACAAGAGAAATAACTTTTTGTTAACACGCGCATTAACTCCCGGCCAAATCAAATTTTTTTTTTTTTGCCTAATCGAGGTTACAAGCACCAGAATTCCAAAAGCTGACGGAATCAGGAAAAGCTCCTCCCCAATTCACTCGGCTGTACGCGTCTGCCTCCACCTGAAGCCACAGAAGAGGACAGACAGCAGGAGAGATGCCCTTTACGCGCCTCCTCTGCCACAACACGCGACACGTCCCCAGCCTGCAATTCGTCCGTCTGCCTCTCAACGCTCCCCTCCGACGACTCTTGAGCCATCCATTGCTGCTTTCTTCTGTTAGATACACAATGCCTCCGAAAGAGAAGAGACAGGCCACACTTGGGTGCGCACTTCCCAGACACGATTGCTCCAACGAGATACTGACATGGATGCAGGAGCTTCTTTACGCTACCCGCAGGCACAAAGCCGCCCGCAAAACAGCCGTCGAAAAGGAAAAAGGAACAGCCAAAGCTCGAGTCCAGCGATGACGACGTCCCGGAAGCGAAAGACGAGGACACTGTGATGGGCGGGACAGAAGAAGCACTAGAAAAGGCAAAGACAAAGAAGCGTGCCAGAACACCGCCGGCGGAAAAGGAGGAGACAAAGGTGGACGAGGATGTGGAGATGGAAGATGAGGAGCCGGTCACCAAGAAGGGTCGCAAATCCAAGAAAGAGACAGCTGTGGAGACGGAGACGACATCTCCGAAACGCGAAAGAGGACGGTCGAAGAAGGAAGTGACGGGGGTCTCTGACGAGGAACCCCCAAAGCGCGGCCGTCCGAAGAAGACCGTTGAGAAAGAGATAGGGGAGAGTGATGAGGAGCCTCCGAAGCGTGGACGCGGCCGCCCAAAAAAGACCGATGTTGAGGAGGAGCCAGAGGTTGCCGTAGAATCCCCTAAGCGTGGACGCGGTCGGCCAAAGAAGACTGCCGTTGAGAAGGAAGAGGCAGAAGAAGTCTCTGAAGAGGAACCCCCGAAGCGAGGCCGTGGCCGTCCGAAGAAGACCATGATCGAGAAGGAAGAGGCAGACGAGGTTGACGAGGAACCTCCGAAGCGTGGACGGTCAAAGAAGGCCGACGTGGAGAAGCAAGCTACCACATCAGATGTCCCTGAAACAAAGACCCCCAAAGAGCGATCCAAGTCTGCCTCACCCGCTGTCGAATCCGATGTCGAGTCCACTCCCTCAGACAAAGAGATCCTCGACGCCGACGACCCCAGGAAACCCTCCATCAGCGTCAAGGCCCGCAAAGAAGTTCAAATCAAGCTCACCAAAGAGAAAGCCACCCACCCATACCCTGATTGGCCGGCTGGCGACCCCGTCCCCTACGCTGCTCTCGTCAAAACATTTACACTCATCGAAAACACTACGAAACGTCTTGAAAAGCTGTCCCACACTTCCCTCTTCCTCCGCCAAGTCCTGCGTCTCTCGCCTGATGAAATCCTCCCAGTGGTGCAGCTCATCATCAACCGTCTCGCCGCCGACTACGAAGGAATCGAGCTCGGTATCGGTGAATCGCTTCTCATGAAGGCCATCTCTGAGAGCTGCGGTCGCAGCTTACAACAGCTCAAGGCCGACCACAAAGAAACCGGCGATCTCGGCGAAGTCGCCATGAAATCTCGCTCTACCCAGAAGACCATCTTCCAGCCGAAACCATTGACCATTAAAGTTGTCCACGCAGGATTGAAGGATATTGCGACCACCAAAGGCGAGGGTGGGCAAGGCCGGAAAGTCGCGGGTATCAGAAAACTTCTCTCCGCTGCGAAGGGAGATGAAGCAAAATACCTTGTTCGTGGTCTGGAAGGAAAGCTTCGTCTTGGTCTTCAGGAGCGCACTCTCATTGTATCACTGTCGCAAGCTGCTATTGTACACGAACGCGAACAGGCCGGTAAAAAGCCCCCAACGCTGGAGGAGATGACGGCTGCGGAGGAAATCCTCAAAACTGTCTACTCCGAACTCCCGAACTACGAAATCATTATCAAGGAAATGATGAAGTCCGGCGTCATGAGTCTTCAGGAAACATGTAAACTCCAGCCGGGAGTTCCCCTGAAGCCCATGCTCGCAAAACCAACAAAATCCATCTCTGAAGTCATCGACCGTTTTGAAAACCAGCAATTCACTTGCGAGTACAAGTACGACGGAGAGCGAGTTCAGCTGCATTATGTTGCCCCGAATGCAAAAACGTCGTTTGCCGCGGTCGAGAACGAGCAAGCTGGAATCGCTAAAATCTTTTCGAGAAACAGTGAAGAGCTCTCGCCGAAATACCCAGACATTATTGCCAGTTTCCCGAAATGGGTTGCCCCGGGGACAGAAAGCTTTGTATTGGACGCCGAGGCGGTTGCATGGGATCGCGAGCAGGAAAGAGTACTCCCATTCCAAATGCTCATGACGCGGAAACGAAAGGACGTCAAAGAGGAAGACGTCAAAGTCCGCGTGTGTGTCTTTGCCTTTGACCTCCTCTTCCTCAACGGCGAGGTATGTCACCAATCCTCTTTTCCATACCCCACCTAACCCCAACAGTCTCTCGTCCAAAAACCCCTCGTCGAACGCCGCGAGCTCCTCCGGAAATCCTTCACCCCAACCCCGCACTCCTTCTCCTTCGCCACCTCCACCGACACCACCTCCCTTACCACGCTCACCACCTTCCTCGACGCCTCGCTCTCCGCCTCCTGCGAAGGCCTCATGGTGAAAACCCTTACCGGCTCGCACTCCCTCTACACGCCCTCCAAACGCTCCACCAACTGGCTCAAAATCAAAAAAGACTACCTCCTGACCTCAACGGGCGATTCCCTGGACCTCGTCGTCCTCGGCGCCTACTACGGAAAGGGAAAACGCACCTCGGTCTACGGCGCCTTCCTCCTCGCGTGCTACAACCCGGATACGCAGACCTTTGAAAGCATCTGCAACATTGGCACAGGCTTCTCGGAAGCGCAACTGCAGTCGCTATACAACCAGCTGCATCCGTTGGAGATTGAGAGACCGAAACCGTATTACTCCCACGCGCAGGGGAATCAGGAACAGCCGGATGTGTGGTTTGATGCAAAGGTCGTCTGGGAAGTGAAGACGGCCGATTTGAGTCTGAGTCCCAAGTATGTTGCTGCCAGAGGGGTCGTGAGGGATCGAGAGGGCAAGGGACGTGGCGTGAGTTTGAGGTTTCCAAGGTTTTTGAGGGATAGGGAGGATAAGAGCCCTGAGGACGCGACGACGAGTATGCAGGTGGGCGAGATGTATGAGAAGCAAGAGGTGGTGAAGGGGGGCGAGAAGAAGGCGAAGGGTGGGGTGGATGAGGATTGGGAGTATTGAGGTGTGTTGTGAGAAGAGGAGTTTGTTTATGACGATGATGATGATGATGATGATGATGATGATGATGATGGGTTATGATAGATTATTATACATAGACGTTCAACATACAGTATTGTAGGATATGGTAGCTACAGTAGTCTAGTTATAATCTAATGATGGTCCTGCGAACATGTCGATCCCAGTTCTTCACTTTCATATGCAACCCAGGTTCCACGGCTAATTGACAACACAACGTGCCTGGCATATAGTACCCACATACACATACATGAGATCGCAGACCTGGCACCACCCCTCTCTCCTCCTCCTCCTCGTCCACCCCTCTCGTCATCTTTCCCTCCTCACTCCTCCATCCAACTCAACTCTCAAAATCATTAATGTGCGACCGACCCGCCCGGCGCCTCTGCTACCCGCGACGAACAAGCACCAGCACCAGCATCACCAGCAGTAAAACCACGATCCGAGCCCGAAGCGCCGGGTACGAGCAGCACGAGCACCGATGGCGCCCGCGTTGAAGCCAAGAATAATCACGCGGGGGTGGGAAAAAAGAAGCGGCGCGGACGGTATTCTAGCGCTTCTGGAATCGTCGTCGTCATCGAAAGCAACATCAACATCAACACCAACGCCAATAACCATACCATCAACGTCAACAATAGCAACAATAATACCAGCAATCGCAATTGATGAGCTCCCTCCACTAACCACAACACTCCCTCCCACCTCCGCCACAGAAAACACCTCACCCCCATCACACCACATCCCCCTCCTCCCCTCCACCCCCGTACCTACCCTCCTCCTCTACATCCTCACCTTCACGCTCCTCCTGCTCCTCCTCATCACCGCCATAATCCGCACCGTTGAATACTTTGACTCCCCGCACCCCTCCTCCAGCACTACCTCCTCACATGCACGACGGCACCGGTCAGATGCACTTGGCGGAGATAATACGGGGATGCGCAGAGCGGCGAGGAAGAGGGTCGGGTTTAATGAGTGGTGTCGCCAGCGACGGGTGATGTTTCAGCGGCGGGCGAGGATGGGGCCTGTGGTGAAACGGGGGGAAGAGGAGGGGTTGGTGGTAGCTGGTGGTGGGAGAAATCTCTCTAGTGGAGGCGGGTATGATACGTTTCCGAATAGCGGTGGTGATACGATGTGCACTGGTGGAGAGAGTGTAGGGACTCAGATGCCGACCTCCTCCAAACCCCGCTCGCCCCCAACCCGCCCCCCACGAACCCGCCAACGCATCCGGCACGGTCTCTGGTCCCCACGTCACCATCTCCAGGACCCATCTACCGACTCCTCCTCTGCGGACGACGACACCCCCCGCAAACCCACCACGCGGCAAAGGATCCTCAACAACATGCGCCGGCCGATTCTGCGCACCCGCACGACCGAGAATGTCGGCAAGACGGTTGCGGCGCGGCAGAGGGAGATGCGGAGAAGCTGGAGCGCGCCGGTGCCGATACAGGGGAGGGTGGGGAAGGTGGGGGGTGGGGGAGGGAGGGGGAGGGGGAGGGGGAGGAGGCCGTTAAGTGTTGTGTTTGAGGAGGGGTCGGTGGGGGAGTAGTGCAGAGTCACGGAGAAGAGGTGAGATGAGGGGGAGGAAATGAGGATGATAATGGCATGTACGATACGACACGATACGATAACGATACCCCAATTTCTTCACAACTGCGCACTCGCATCACATGACCCGATATTCCATTTTATTCATTCTCAATCTCGGTTCTCGATTCTCTGTTATGTGAAAAAGCAACCCCAATAGTAGCTCCCCGTCTGCCCTTCACATCTACTCACTTCTTCTTCTTCAAAACGCCCCTCAACCCCACCGTCTTCCCCTCCCCATGCCTCGGCACCGCGCCCCACCCGCCAGCATCCTTATCCATCTCCCGTCGCCGCCGCAGCGCGGACGCCCACTCGGTGTCGGTCTTTGTTGTTTTTGAGCCCCGAGATGTACTGCCGCGTGAGGAGAAAGCGGTGCTGATGGGTTTTGAGCTGCGGGAACTCAAACTCGAACTGTGGTGAATGGGGAATTTGTCTTTGTTTTTGTCGTTTCCGGATTGCAATTGCGCGAGGCGTTGGGGCCGCGAGATGGTAGGCGTGTTGAGACGTGTGTTGAGGCGCGTTTGGGTGGAGAATGTTGAGGATGAGGTGCTGGTGGTGGTGGAGGAGGTGGTGTGGGTGGGGGTTTTGTAGCTGCTGGTGGGGCGGGTTGTGGTGCTCTTGCTGGTATTGGTACTGCTGGTGTCTTTGTTGCTCTGGCTATTACTAGTACTGCTGGTTTTCTTGCTGCTCTTGCTGGTGGTGATGTTTCTTGTCGTCGTCGATATCAATTTCGAGGTAGAGCTGGACGTAGACGCAGACGTTGATTTCGAAATCCGACTCCCACACCTGGACAAACAATCCCGTATCAACCTTGTCGACGACGCAGACGATCTCACCACCGCCGTAGCACTACTCGCCGTCGCCATCGCCGTCGCAGTCGCAGTGCTAGAAGACATTGTAACAGTCGCGCTCACACACTGCGCCCGCACCACTGGTGCTGATGCTGGACATGAACCGCAAACCCGAACCCGCAGAACTTCCTGGCGGGTTGAACATGGGTTCTGCGAAGTTGGTGTGGAGGCCGGACCGGTGCTGGAACTGGCGGTGGGGTGGAAATGACCATTCGCCGCAGTAGTAGAGTGTCGGGTCCGACTCTGAGTTTGACACCGTCTCGTGGATTGGGTATTGTTGTTGAAATGAAAATGCCCTTGATGTTGGATACGAGCGGGCGGGTAGAAAGTCGGAAATGTAGAATTCCCCATGCCTAAGCCTAAGCCAACTCTCCCCGCTATCCCCATCCCCACCCTTGTTGTGGAGGTGGAGGAGGGGCTGGGGGCTGCGTGAGCGTGAGTTTGATGGTGGTGGTGAGGAATGGTGTGATGCCGTTGTTGTTGTTGATGACAACCAGACGCAACGACGTGGGAGTGGAACTGCGCCATGATATAGTTGTTTCCCGAGTGTCGTGGAACAGGGGAGATGCTACTGGGGAGGGAGGTGCTGGTCATGATGAGAGAAGGAAAGAAAGAGAGAGAGAGAGGACGAGGGAGAGGTCAAGATTGCGGGAGTCTTATAGGTATAGGTGTTTTCGTTATGATTATAATATTGTGGGTTGGGTTATTGAATGTTGTGGGCTTTGATGGTGGTGGAGGGTAGTGGAATGGTGATGAGACAAGATGCTGTCGCTATTGGGTGTCGCGCGGGAGAATCAGGTGTTCAAGCATTCAGAAATGGATATACTTGATATTCTCATTCTGTTAACCGGACTACTCATACGAACCACTAGCTGTACTCTACAGCGCTCTATTACACTACTCCACACCCTACTTCCCCTCCTCGGTATGACTCAAAATAGTCGTAATCATCTCATTCCCGACTCTCTGGGCCTCCGCAAACCTATTCTCGAAGAACCTCTGCACCCCCTCAAACCTCTTGCGGTAACTCGCAAAATCCCCAAAACTCACCACCTCACTCCACCCTCGCGCCGCCACCGTAAACTCCAAATCATCACTCCGAAACGTGTCGTCCTCGACCGCAAACCGGATCGAGTCTTCCAGCAGTTCCGGCTGCCGGAAGAGGTACTCTGCGGACCCGAGCCAGAGGCGAAATAGCGGTGTTGAGCAGATCATGTGGTCGTAGGGGTTGATGCGGAGGCAATGCCAAGAATCCACCATTGCGAGGAGGGTGAGGTGGGAGTTTGGTTTTCTTCCTGCTTTTGGAACTCCGGAGAGGGAGAAGCGGTCGAGGAGATCATCACGAAGGAGGAGTGGTGTGTCGCGGCCCTTGAAAACCCATTCTCCTGCTGCTTTCACACGCCGAGAGAACTCGGCGCGGTTGCCGCTGATCATGAGCTTGAAGAGCTCGGTCGTCGAGGTTGCGTACTGGCGGATTTGCTCTTGGGCGGACGGGTTGAGGATGGCGAGCCCCGCGTAGACGTGCCATTTGTTACTGTAGATGCGCAGGGTTATGTTGATTTTGATATTTTCGATGCCCCCAGACCAGCGTGTTTCTTCCCAGGGGAATTGGGAGTTGCATGTCCAGGCGGTGCCCATGGAGAGGAAGGCGGCATGTGTGACCGCTTGAGTATCCGCAGTGATCCGGTCATGTTCAACGGCCGAGAGGAACTGGTGCTTGGATTTGAAGCAGGAGACGATGGAGACGACAAGGGGGAGGGCTACGGGGTTGCGAAGGCGGTGCGGGATGATGATGAGGGGTTGGCCTGTGGGATTGACGCCTGGTCCGTGGAGGGAGTGGATTGGGATGATGGAGACGTCCGTGGGAAGGTGAGCTTCAAAAGCGGCGATTTCTGGAGCTTTGCAAGATGTCTGCCCGCCGACTATTGCTCCGAGTTTGGTTGCTGGCGGGGTTAGCTGAATTAGGCAATAACGGAAGAGTACGAACAGGGACCATATTGAGCTACAACTTTGGAGATGTGCTCGGCTTCGACAGAATAGATAATGTAGTCGCTTTGACGGGAGACTAGGTGACCATTGCGGAAAATGTGGATGTTGGTGTGCTCTCTGGGCTTCTTAGAAGATTGTAGTTGAAGATTCTCAAGACTGCTCACCAGCAAACTCCTCACACAGCGTCTCGTACTTCTCCTCGCGGTCACAGGCGTTGACGCTAAGATGCCCAGTCAGCAGACGTCCGGTGATTGAGACCCTGAACACTCACCGCCAACCCGCGGCCGATATCCGCCGCGCATACATCTTGCCCATATCGCCCATGCCAATGATTCCCACGGCAATCTCAGACTGCGGGGGCAGGTCGACGTTTGGGTCGTAGGGAAGAGTCATGGCGGGGGGTACTTCGGTGGTCATGTCGAGGCAGAGGGGTAGTTGAGGATAGAGTGGTGGAGACTGCGGAGGCGGTGGAGGAGAGTGGTGATGTCCGCGGGGTGTTTCAATGGGTCACATGACTACGTAGACAGCTTCGATGAGCTCGACGCGTGCACTTGACAGCTCCCAACCACCGCCCACACGACCACCGCTCTTCCTGCCCTATATAACGCCTGACACCCTGAGAGAGCTGCTGCCCTGTCTCTACAGCTCCTCGACATGCTGGCCCGGAGTTTCCTACCAGTTGCGCTCGTCTTTGCGCTCGTCGGAGCTATCCAGCCACAAGCTCGCGACTCCGATCCGAACCAGCAGATCCGCCATCTTGAATGGGGAGACCTCAACTTCTTGTAAGCCTTTCTCTCGGCCACATACTGTTCCTCGTCTGATCTCTGGTTTGCAGACACACCACCGACAAGTACGGCCCCAGCATCCTCGAGTCATCGCAGCTACTAACATTCCACTCAGTCATGGATGGCACGCCGGACACCTCCAAGAACCCCAGTATTCCGCCGATCTCGGCGACTACATGTCCTTCATCAGCCACATGCAGCGGATTGCCGATCAGAAAGGTGTTGACTTGCTCGTCGTCGACAGTGGCGACCGATCGGAGGGCAACGGGCTGTATGATGCGTCAGATCCGATGGGAAAATACACCCGTAGGGTTCTGAGAAAGGCTAACCACTTTGACCTGTTGACATCCGGGAACCACGAGTTGTATAATGGGACAACAAGTTTGAACGAGTGGCGGGAGATGGTGCCGCATTTTGGTGTCAGTGTCAGTGTTCTGATTCATGACGGACTACTGACAAGAACAGGATCGTTATTTGTCGTCCAACATTGAAATCAATGCCACAGGTGAATGGGAGCCATTTGCGAACCGAAATCTCAAGTTCAAGACAAAGAACCTCGGGCTCACCATCTCTGCATTTGGCTTCCTTTTCGACTTTACAGGAAACGACGTTAACACACGGGTTACCCCGGCATCGCAAATTGTTCAGCAAGAATGGTTCCGGAAAGCCATCGCCGACACTGAAGTCGACGTGTTTCTAATTTTGTGCCACATTGACGTTGACTTTCTTGAGCTCAAGTTCATCCACGGTGCCATTCGTGCCCTTCACCCTGAAGTCCCGATTCAGTTTATGGCGGGCCATGCCCATCAAAGGAAGTTTAGAGTGTTTGATGAGAAATGCAGCGCCTTGGAGTCGGGAAGATACTGTGAGACTGTCGGTTTCCTTTCGCTTTCCGGGCTGGTTCCCAAAGATAAGAGTGCCCCGCGCCCGAGAGATGGCGGGAAGATGAAGACTTTCCGGCGGTACATTGATTATAACCGCGTGAACTTTCAACATCACACCAATACCACTCAAGAGACGTTCGATACCGAGGAAGGACTCGCATTGTCTCGAGAAATGACCGGCTATCGAGAGAAGCTTGACTTGAACCGATTGGTAGGATGTGCGCCTCAGGACTACACTCTCGACAAGTAAACCACCATCTTCACTCTCATACCACCCTATACTAACAAGATCCCTCCAGATCCCCTTACCCGAGTAAAAACAACTGGTATTCCTACCTCGCCACCACCCTCCTTCCCAAAATGGTGCTCAACCCCGCTCGCAACACAACACCCCATATGATTTTCATCAACGGCGGTTCCCAGCGTTTCGATGTTTTCAAAGGACCCTTTACATACGACACATCATTCCTCATTTCTCCATTTACGTCACGCTTCCTTTTCGCCCGTGACATTCCATACCCCATTGCGTCCCGGCTGCTGGACTATTTCCTGCGCGATCCAAGCCCGTATGCGATTGGTAAAGGAGCAGAGGAACCCAGGAAAAACTCAAAGGATATCATGACTGCTATGGGTGAAACACCATCCTGGGACCCCAACTATGACTACGCCGACGTCCTCCTCGGGCATGTCTCCTCAGCGGCAAAATGGCGCTCTCGCCCACAACAGCAACCCTCCACCCTCCATAACCACAACCAACAAATTCTCTCCCCTTTCCAATCTCTCACCCCAGACTATGAAGAAACCGCCACCACCCCCAACCACTACCACCGCACCCTCGGCTACACAACCATCGACGACCACGGCACCACCGGCGACGACACCGTCCACCTCCCCTTCATCAAATACCCTCCCCCGAAAGTCCTCCAATCCGACGTTGGCTTCACTCCCACCTCCTTATTACCCCCCGCGGCCGTCGACATCGTGTTCTTTGATTTCATCGCGAAAAACGTGGAGGCAGGGTTGAACACGATTGCGGAGGAGCTGGAGGTGGAGAGGAGGTGGGAGAGGAAGGAGTTTGAGAGGTATATGGGACAGGAGAGGACGTTGACAAGGTTGATTTTGGAGTTTGTGGGGACGGAGTGGGGGAAGGAGTGTGTGTGAGGATGTAGAGGAGTAGATTTGGATTGGAGGTTTTGGTTATGGGGGTGCGATGGGGGGAGGTGCAGAGTATGGTATCTGTTTTTTTTTTTTTTTTTTTTTTTTTTTTTGGGGGGGGGTTGGAGTATTGGGCAATGGGTTATGGATTTGGAGTAACTAATGTTTGAGGTTCTGCTTGTGTTATGGTTTTTGGCATGGGTTGTAGTTGGTTGTCATGTTTTCTAGTCTCAGTTTGGGTAATTGCATGTAGGGAAATAATATGATTAATCCAGTATATATAATACCTTTTACTGTTCCCTTCCGTATTGGGGGTACGGAGGTTAGAGAAAGTAATTCCAGCGGAGACACCCAGTGAATTTTATTACGAATGCATGGAATTCAACTACAATATCATCATTATAACAGTATTGATATTTGCCCGTCTATCATCATTCCAACAAAGTATAACAACACAACAAATCACCCATCCACGCCCACACTTTACTCCTCACCACCCGCGCCCCCAGCAGCAGCTTGTCTCGCCGCCGCACCCTTGGCACCACAAATCTCATCCACCCTCAACAACAAGCACGCGCTCTCCACGGCGGTCTTGATACTCTGCAGTTTAACCGCCTCGGGCTCCCACACACCATATTCCTTCATATCCACAATCTTTCCAGTATCACCGTTGACACCCCACGTGTGTTCACCAGCCGCATGTTTCGCGCGGAGGTCCGTCAACACTCTAATCGGGCTGGCACCACAATTCTGGACCAGAGTCCGGGGGATAACTTCCATGGCATCCGCAACGGCTCTATACGGCCACTGCTGCACGCCCTCGACGCTCTTCGCCATTTCCGCGAGTTTAACCGACACGGCCATTTCAGTCGCTCCACCGCCGGGGGAAAGGCGAGGATGGAAAAAGACGTTACGGGCGACCGACATGGCGTCTTGCAGATTGCGCTCGATCTCGTTGAGGATGTCTTTTGACGGCCCGCGGAGGAGGATGGTGCAGGCCTTGGGATTCTGGCATTTCGTGAGGAAGGTAAAGTATTCGTCGCCGATTTTCTCGATTTCGAAAAGACCGCAGAGAGTGCCCACGTCGGACTCTTGGAGATCATCGACCCGGTTGACGATGGTGGCGCCGCAGGCACGTGCGATACGGTTGTTGTCCATTTTGCGGACGCGGCGGAGGGCGGTGACGCCGGCTTTCATGAAGTAGTGCTGGGCGAGATCTGGGGCTGTTAGTTGTGACTGAGCTATCATGATGGGAATTAGAGGCATACCGGAAACACCCTTCTCTGTAATGACCAAGTCTGGCTTGACGGCCAAAATGGCTTCACACATGGCCTTGACCTGCATCTCCTCCATCTCCAAGATCTTGTTCCAGTCCTCCTCCTTTGAAATCTCAATGTTGGTCTGTGACTCTCCCTTCTTGTACTCTAGTGTGCAATCCAACAGCACAATCCTTGGGTTCTCGATTCTTCTCCTCATCTTCGGATGTGTGATGTCCTTGTTGAGCATGACACCATCCAGCACCCTCGAGTCTTCGATCTCTCCTCCCGGAACCTTCTCAACCCTCGCATAACGCTTGATATCGACCTCTGTCTTCCCCGAACCAACCTCCTTGGCCACTGTCCGCACTGCCTGCAACGCAAGATTCACCATCAACTGGCTCCACCGGTTTACAAACTTGGTACCGATCGAGCTCGCAATGAGCTGACCCATAGCCTCATCATCGTTGGTGTCAATGGGGACCGACACATCCTCAATAACCTTCAACGCATCCTTCAGAGCTCTCTTGAACGCCGATATGATGACGACGGGATGGATATTCCGCTCGATATGGGGGAGGGCGTGCGCCAGGACTTCTCCAGCAAGGATGATAACAGTAGTCGTACCATCACCAACCTCCTCGTCTTGTGTCCGTGAAAGCTCAATCATGGACTTGGCGGCAGGGTGGGCGACCTCGATTTCACGAAGGATGGCATGGCCGTCGTTGGTGAGGACGATTCCGCCCATGGGGTCGAGCAGCATCTTGAGCATGGCCCGCGGTCCGAGACATGAGCGGATGATGTCGGCGACAGTTTTGGCGGCGGCAATGTTGGAGAGCTGGGCTTTACGGCCTGAGAAATAGGTGGAAGGTTGGTTAGTGATTTGGAGCTTCGAGGGATGGAGCTGCGTGGGATATAGGGCGGGAGAGGGGAGTTGGCAAACCGGTCTGTCGCTCCCCAGACTGCGTGTTCATCACCAGCACGGGCGCCTGCATCTTGGAATTATGAGGTGAAGCTTCTGAGTAAGGTTTAGGAGCTTCGGAGGGGTGATTAGGGGTTGTTGAGATAAGCTGGTGAAAGGGTTCGTGGAGTTCGGGGGTGCTGTGATGATCCTGGGCTTGAGATTTTGGTGGGGTTGCTGCTGTGGACCTGACACGCCGGGTAACGTTTGGTCGGGAGACTTTCCTGATTCATTCTCTAATGATTCTTTTCATCATTTCGTTTCAGGTAATGTTATGTGAAAATATAACAATGGGGCGTCCAATTGTGATCATGGGTCGCTTTGTAATGGTGGAAAACGTCTTGGAGAGCAAATAAGAGAAAAACAACCCCGGAACTTGGAAACTCCCAGGCTGAAAAGATTAATCCGTCGATTCCAAGGCCTGCTCTCCTTGCCAACCTCTCATTCTTCAGATTTGTACTCATAAACAGCACCTCTAGTAGCTTTCTAAGCGCTAACTTAATACATAAATCATTCTCCGGATACATCAACATTTTCAAAAAAACGCAAAACCCATCTACCGCATCCATAACTCCGTTTACTCTCACCACTACATCGACTTCTCCTCCGTCCTCGGTGTACTCTCCCCACTCGTCCCCCGGCTCTCATCATGCCTCACCAACCCCACCGCATTCCTCTCCGCCTCCCGCTTCTCCAACAAATGAATACACACCGTCCAAATCGCCAGGGCTATCGATACTCCAATCATCGCCCACATCCCCCGCGTAAATCGCGGCGCAAAGTTGGCAGAGTAGAAAACTGATTAAATTGTTAACGGGTTTGTATTCGAGGGAGATGAAGGGGCTCGGGGAGAACAGTACCAATCGGCCACCATGCGTTGACGGCGTTGGATGCTAAATTCATGCTCGCGAGGACGATTGATCTTTCTTCGCGGTCGTTATAGCATACGACGTTGGCTGAGGGGTTGTTAGCATGTTTTCTACTTCCTCGTGGGGACATCGTTCGTTACCCCATGCAAAGAAGACCGCCTGAGTGCAGTACACTTATAACGCTCGTCAGCACACCCAAGATAACTGTGAAACATCGATAAGAAAATACCTAATCCGGCGATGTAGTAGCCAATATACACCAACCGCTCGGGGCGATACAGCAAGACGAGAATCGACGTGAGGATTCCAATGAATGCGCAGAAGATGCCGATGTGCCAGTGTTTTTTGGTGAAATCTACGTAGATGGCGGCGGTGATCGTGCCGACTATTCCAACTGCTGCTACGCCCTAGGGAAAGTCAGTAATCCCTTAAGTGAGGTAGGTTGGGGACATATACCATCGGATAGTTATTCCTCTGCGCAATGGTATACCCCTGATCCGCCAAATATAGCCCAAAAAGATTGTTCGTGCTAAACGACTCAACTTCTCCCGTGATCGCCCACAGAATCGAGAACATCCAGAAATGCCAGCGACCCAGAACACGCTTGAAGATATCCCACGACAGCTTTGTTTCCGGTTTTTCGGGGAGACGAGTGCGCGAGAGTGTTTTCTCCTTGGCCGTGAGGTAGAATGCGCGTGTCGTCTCGGGGGTGTCGGGGAAGATTAGGAAGCCGTAGAGGGCGATTGGGACAGTGATGCAGAAGTCGATCTATGTGTTTGTGAGTAAATAGCTAGGGATGAAGAAAACAACAAGAGGTACAATGAAAAGCCACCGCCATCCGGCGAGGCCCTGAAGCCCGTCCATGCTTTTGTGGATTGCTGATTGGAGGAAGCCGGAGAACATGGTTCCGGCAAGTCCGCTGGCGGTGAATATTCCGCTTCGTTTCGCCAGTTCTAATTGGAATATTAGAGAGGCATTCCACGCAGGTATTGGTAAAACATACCTGATTCCGTGTACCATGAACCCAAGATGTAATGGGTTCCGGCGAAACTGCTGGCTTCGAAAAAGCCTTGAAAGAACCGGATGACATACACCTGGGTTATTGAGGTAACAGCATACTGGCCAAGACTGTTTAGACGTCAGACTGGTGGGATTTGGAGGAGGCGAAAGAGGCATACGTCAAGACTCCCCCTTTATAACAAGCCCATTAGTGAGTTGATTTGAACCTGCGTTGAGGAAGATACTTACAGGCGACAATAGTGAATGGAAACCAAAATCTATATCAAATTAGTAATATCCTATCTGAAAGAAGCAACAGACCCACCGTGGCGGAAACTTCAACAGCGCTATGTTATTCGGAAGCTGAAGTTGATCAGCATCCCATCTTCAAGAGCCAATGCCATCTTACCATTCCAGCAATGTATCTACCATTTCATCAGTGCAACACATCAAGCCCACAAAGACGTACATACCCGCAAGTAAAAACAACCATAACCTTCGTAATCTGGTTCCCATGCATATCCAAATCCTCCTTCATACCTGCGTAAACCATATCAGCAACAATCCTTCTCTCCCAGTAGTCAAACCAAGTACCCACCGCTCACATATGCATTATTAATATTCGCCCGATCCAGGTAATTCGCAAAATACCTGCCCCCCTCATCAGCCTTTATATCCCACCAAACCCCGGGGGGGGGGAACAGACGCTAAACAACAAAACGACAAAATAAAGAAATCAATCTTAATCAGCAACTTCTTCTCCTCCTTCGTCGGCGGCGCATCTCCCCATATCGCAATTTTCACTTTCCTCCCAAAACCCCCCATCCTGATGTTGTTTGGATAGCGAGTGAGGCACTGTGCGCCAATGTGAGTCAAAGAAGCGCTGTCGAGGGTTCGTGATGAGTGAGAACACGCTCCACCAGCGGCAAGGACACGGCGAAGCGAAGGTTTTGATTGCAAGTCACTGTGACTGCTGGGGGCGAGGAGAGGTTATGTATAATTTAAAGCAACCAGAAGGCGAAAGGCAAACCAGGTTCCCTTTTCATATGTGTGTGGCCGAGTCTTGGCACACACAAAACACAACTTCTAAAATACAACGTTTGGTCTTTTTCCGCATGAGTTATTGATGAGGTTTCAGTTGGAAGGATTATCGGTTTTAGTAGCGGCATTAGCAGAAACAAAGGGGCGCGGTTTCTGGCATGTGGGGCGTGGGGAGCCATGATAGAGACGTTGAGTTTCGGGCTTCTCCAGGTGTGGATGACGAGGTGTACAGATCTGGAGATCTGGGGGTTGGGATCATACCAACGTGGTTATGTCGATCCTCTGGGTTCGAAGAGAAACTAGTGGGTATGGTGATTCATACTGGATAGGTAACTATCTACCTTAGGTAGGTAGGTACTCTACGATTGAACCACTAGGGGAGTGTAATGCCGTAACGACACCTATCTCCACGAGGAGGTGCCAGTAGTTCTGTTATCTACGTTACGAGGTTATCAATCACTCAGCGTCATGGTCGTATTTTGAATCTCAAGCTGCTCGCTTTGACATTTAAGGAGCACAGGGACAACAAAACCGTTTCAATTTGAGCACCCTGTCCAAAAACCAGCTAACGTATTCTCTATGATATCAATCGCATATAACCAGTCGCCAGAATAACCAAAAAAAAAAAATAATTAAAAATCATTACACCACTATGATACACCCCAATCAACACCCTCTCGTCATGCCCTCAATGGCAGCAATTGCTGCACCATGGCCGTTTGACGACACAACGGACATTCTGGCTTGCCCCTACACCACTCGGCAATGCAACTCCAGCAGAAAATATGACCACAAGCGGTAGCCGTTGGATCCTTCATCGACTCCAAACACAGGGTACACTTTCTCGCCATTTCGCCTTGGAGGAACTTCATCCTACTTTCGTCCTCCAGATCCAACACCTCCTGTCTTTCCCTCCCTGTTGCTTCATCATGCCGTGGATGCTTATGCTCCCCCACCCCCGGGATCAGTAAATAAGCTTGATCTTCTTCCGGCGTGATGGCGAAGCTGTTGCTCCAGGTGCTTGACACGTGGAAATACGCCTGAGCTGCCAATTGGGCCAGAAGCAATACGCCCAAAACTTCATATCCAACACGCTGCTCATGCGGCGCCAATCGACGCGTGAAAATGTATCTCAACCCAAATGCACGTTTGGTGAGGTGGTAGTATGCTCCCGAGAAATAAAAGATACCCAGATGCACTGCAAGGATATTCTCTGGGGACGTAAGCGCGTCCAGATGCTCGATAAAGTATTTCCGCACAGGGCCAGGCTTCTCGGAGGAATTGAGCCATGTCCGCAGTCGCGACCGGATCTTGGGAAGTGACCGCTGGAGGATGAAAGGACCCAGAGTGGATGTGAGAACATATCCGGTACGCTGTCGTATCGTTGTAGACTGCGGTGTGTACATGATGTCGCAGTATTCTTCGCCGAGAGTGCGGGTGCCGCGAATGGTGGTCAGGGTGTGGTAGAGGAGCTGGGAGACGACGGTGATGGACGCGGCGTGGACGTGGAGGAATCGGGCACCAAAAACATTTCGGAGGATCGTTTGGACTTGTGAAAGGAGGTGAGATTCGTAGTAGGCGTCTTTCTGGTTTGCTCGGACTGTGGAAGCAAATGTCAGCTGGAGGGTTTTCGGGAGCTGTGAAGCATCAACACACTGATGTCGGGGGCGGCTGCGAAGGGGTAGTGGAAATTGGACGCGGGCTCGAGGTTGGATGACGATGCGGTAGAGAGAGGAGCTGGAGGGTCCGCGGTAGAGTGGGTAACCGGTGTCTGGTCGGTGGTGCTCATATTGGATTTTCTGGAGGTGTGCAGAGGTATCTCGTGTCTCTGGAGCAGGAGAGCTCGGCAACGGGAATCTGAGCGGATCGTGCTGGCCGCCTCGGCTGGAGATGGTCACATGGTAGGTTCACCATTGATCACTCTGTCACTTACGTCAGAATCTCCTTCCCATCACTCGCTTAGTCACGTGCCCAGCAGTGAATCGCAACTCTCCGCCAAAAAGTTGACCTGCTCTCACAGAGCTCAATCGCACTCCCGGCTCCCACCATGCTCCGCTCCGTCACCGCCCGCATAGCTCGCCGCGTAGCAGTTCCGACAACGACAATACCGGCGAACCGGCGGTCATTCAGCTCCCCCGTGCCCACAAGAGTTGGTCAAACACCTCTGAAGCTGCAGACCGAAGCTGACATCCGGGCCAGGATCCAGCAGAACTCGACCGCATCACCACACTTTCGAATGGCTTGCGTGTCGCAACAGAAGCCATTCCAGGCCATTTTGCCGCCGTCGGAGTTTACATAGATGCGGGCTCTCGGTATGAGACTGAAAGATTGTGCGGATGCTCCCACCTTGTGGACCGGCTTGCTTTCAAGGTGCCCCGCCCCCGCCATCTACCTCGTCCCCACGTTGGAAGCTTCATATTGACTTTGTAACTTGCAATAGAGCACCTCGTCGCGATCCTCCGATAATATGCTGGAAGCTCTGGAATCCCTCGGCGGCAGTGTCTCTTGCGCTTCTTCAAGGGAGAGCATCATGTACCAATCGGCTGTCTTCAACAAAGACGTCGCAACAATGGCCGGACTTCTCGCCGAAACCATTCGGGACCCTCTCATCACCGATCTCGAAGTTTCTCAGCAACTCGAAACCGCCGCCTACGAGATTCAGGAAATTTGGGTGAAGCCCCAGCTGATCCTCCCCGAGGTTCTCCACTCTGCCGCCTACATGGGCAATACTCTCGGTAACCCGCTCGTCTGCCCCGAGGATCGTCTTGACAAGATCAACAAATCTTTGATCGATGAATATCGCCGTCTCTTCTTCCGTCCTGACCGCATGGTCTTCGCCTTGGCTGGTGTGGAGCACGACACAGCCGTCAAGCTTGCCGAAAAGCTCTTCGGAGACATGAAACCCTCACCTGCTCCGTCGTCTACAACTCCTCCCGGAATTCTCTCAAAAATCCCCTTCGTCAACCATCCTCCCGGTGACACGATCGACGTCAAGAAACCCGCACATTTCACCGGCGGCGTAATCACCCTCCCTCACTCTTCCCTCCCTACCCACCTCCCCCTCTTCACTCAGATGTATGTCGCCTTCGAGGGACTTCCAATTGGCGACCCCGACGTATACGCTCTCGCAACGCTTCAAACACTCCTCGGCGGAGGCGGATCTTTCTCCGCCGGCGGCCCCGGAAAGGGAATGTACTCTCGTCTCTACACCAACGTCCTCAACCAATATCAATGGATTGAGTCCGCGGTCGCATTTTCTCATGCCTACTCAGACTCCGGCATATTCGGTATCGCTGCTTCGTGCCACCCCAGTGCTGCAAGCGCACTCCCGAACGTCATCCTCAAAGAGCTTGCATATACCTTCCAAAGAAGCGGTATCTACTCGCTGTCTAAAGACGAAGTCCAGCGCGCGAAGAACCAGCTCAAGAGTAGCTTGTTGATGAATCTGGAGTCGAAGATGGTGGTCTTGGAGGATCTGGGAAGGCAAGTGCAGACGCAGGGGAGAAACGTTACCGCGGTGGAAATGGGCAGAGAAATTGATAAGTTGACGGTTGAAGATGTGAGGAGAGTGGCGGAGCGGGTGTTGACGGGTAAGGTGCGGAATATGGGAGCGGGAACAGGGAAGGCTGCAATTGTCGTCCAAGCGGACAATGATCAAGTGGCGAGCATGGGAGATTTGCAGCAAAGAGTTAAGGCTCATGGGTTGGGGAGGTATTAGACGGATGGTTATTTAGGCTGATGGCGGCGGTGACGGCGATGAAGTGGGTTGGTATTAGGGATTTACTGGTGGAGGAGAGCGTCTAGTTCTTATGGGCATTGGTTGAGTACCAACACTGATGCTGGGGCTGGGATAATAGATAGTCCTGGGGCGCGATGACGATAACGATGTACTTGTACTTTATGGCCTGTGGATGGCGTCACGGTTGCGGCTGGTTTGGCTCAATGGAGCAGGTAAATATGATATATATCATTCCAATCATTCTTGTTTCATGTTTCATGTTTGCACTTGAGATTGCAGAGACTCGGGGATCTGATAGAGGCTGTTTGATTAGGGTAGAAAGAATAGGGTGGAAGCATGTCACAGTCCCCTAAAAGGCTTTGTGTGTGTTTGAGTGTTCCTGTGTGTATTGGTGGTGGTAAAAGTCATGCCTTTGTTCTCTGGTTAGCACCCCTGGTTCCAACCACAATGGCAATCCATCCGCTACCTCCTTCCCATCTAACACCACAGTCCAACACCAACTTCAAACCACCACAATACACATTGTTCCGCATTCAAGTCTCGGCAATCTGGGCAACCTTGACTACACGCTCAATCGCAATTCCACTATCCCACCTTCTACTCCCCAATATTCCTTCCAACTCCGACGGAAACTAACATCTTTATAACCACCATCCCCAGCTCCAAAAACAACCAACCATGTAGATCAGTCCTCAACCTCAATGCAACTTCTCTCATCACCCCCTCCATATCCACAGTAACATCAGAAGGAGGCTCTCGGAACTGGTCTTTATAAAGCTCCCTCCATCCCCCAATTTTCCACTGTCCCGATTGTGTCCGCTCCCCAGCTCGTCCTTCTCCTCTCCTACTCCGACTCCTTCGCCTTTCTTCACAAAATATTATCGCTCTCTATCTCTCGATCGAAGCACGCAGACTCGTTCTCTTCTATCAAAACCACCACACCAAAAACAACAACAATGTCGTCTCCTCTCCTCTCCACAACCTCGCTCCTCGCTCTCACCCCCTTCACAACAGACTCGATCACCGATCAAATACTCACCGCTCTCCGTATCTCTACTACCATCAACATCAACATCAACATCAACTCCGATGCGCACCAGCAAAGTCCCGATTCCGGTTCAGTAATGGATATCGACAGCAATAAGGATCAGCTCGGCGAGCTTGACGCACAAAACGGCTACATTTCGCGGAATGGCGTGTTGCTTGTGAGCGAGCGTCGAGGTATGTTACTACTACTACTACTCAGCTCTAGTCCAGTTTATCTGGGATAGTCGCGCTGACTCGACTTGATGATGAAGGCATGAAGTTGGATGTGTGCACGATTATGTAGAATATTGAAATGGGAAAAAAAGGGGGCAGACGCTTGGGTGTTTATTGTACTTTTGTACTGCTACTTTTTTGAGATGGAGAAAAATGGTTTGAGATTGGATGGGGGAATGAGGAGTGGAATTTGGAACCGACATTTTTTTTGAGTCAAGTGAAGTTGAGAGGGGTTTGTAATACTCGTGTCTGGGAAATAAGTTCGGAACCGCTTGAGGGAACACTTTTATGCGATAACTGGTACTCTCGTGGAGCGACGAGATGGCTCCAATCACGTCTCAGATGAAGTAGAGTATAATCCTCTGGCCATAGTGCTTCAATAGAGGACTTCCCATAAGCGTTTAAAACGTGTTTATAACGGGATCTTGCGCTCGTTTGAAAGACTCCCTTCTAAATCTCAATCCTCACTGTGGATCATTGATTGATTGATTGATTGATATCATTTTAGCGCATGCGTCCCTTTGGGATATGGCGCGAGAACTAACATACAAAACGTCCCCTTTCCGCAGTGTTATACTGCATCTACTCAAAAAACTCTGTTTCATCCGTTTTCAACCACTTTCTCGCCGACCTTGCTGCCTTTGCAGTGGCCGCCTTTTGAGCTGTAC
>ML220112.1:2021255-2194083 GCA_004786065.1 Ascodesmis nigricans
ATACTGCATCTACTCAAAAAACTCTGTTTCATCCGTTTTCAACCACTTTCTCGCCGACCTTGCTGCCTTTGCAGTGGCCGCCTTTTGAGCTGTACACTGCGGTAAACAGCGGTGTACTTAGACTCTCCTATACTCACCGGCTTTTCTTCTCTTGCTTTACTATGTGCTCATATCCTCCTCCACTCCATTCTCTTTCTCCCACCCCCATTCCTCATGTACCCGCTCTTCTTCGGCTCTGTCCCCGTCCTCTGTTTTTGGTCTTCCCACAAGCGTTTCTTCGATGAATTTTAGGATCGCCTGAGTGGCCCTGGGTTCTGCGAAGATTGTCGACAACACGTGCGTCTTCATAAACCCTTCTTTCCTCAGCGTGTTCCAGAGCCCCTCTTGCTCCCTTCTCCATGTTCTACACTCCTTGAATTCGCTTTTTTGTTTGTTTGTTTGTAATCATTTTAGCACATGCGTCCCTTCGGGATATGGCGCGAGAAACTAGCATACAGACGTCCCCCTTTCCGCAGCATCATACTGCATCTATCCAAGCACTATTTCATCCGTTTTCAACCATTTTCTCGTCAACCTTACTGCCTCTGCAGCGGCTACCTTTTGAGCTGTACCCTATTGTGTACTTAAACTCTCCTGTATCCTCCATTGTCTTCTTCTTCAGCATTATGCATATGTATCCTCAATCCCCGCTACCCACTGTCTGCCTCCTCTTCTTCCCATCCCCATTCCTCGTGCTCTCGCTCGTCTCTGGCTCGGTCCTCTTCCTCTGTTTTTGGTCTTCCCACCAGCGTGTTCCCAATGAAGTTCAGTAACGCTGTGGTAGCCCTTGGTTCAGCGGATATTGACAGCATCGCGTGCGACCTCCTGAACTCTTCTTTCCTCAGCTTATTCCAGAGCTCCTCTTGCTCCCTTCTCCATGTTCTACACTCCTTGAACAGGTGGTCGCGTGTCTGACGGGGTCCGTCGCACCACCAGCATTCGTCGCTGTCTCTTTTTCCTATCGATTTTAGGTAGACCGCTGTGACTGCGCGATCTGCCGCAAATCTGTAGTATTGAAGAGCAACTTTTTTCTGAGCTTTTGCAGCTATTGGGTCCACTATGGTAGACTTCCTGAGCTTGTAACGCTGGGGATAGTACTTTTGGCACTTCTCCCCAAACCACTGCTTCTCTTCTTGGTGTCTGGCTTCGTTGATCAGTCGGCTGATATGGGCTAATGAGGGTTTCCGAGTCCGCCGAGAATTCGGATTACGGGTGGCAGCTTCTTTTGCTGCTTTGTCTGCTGTATCATTACCTATAACGTCTTGATGGCCGGGTACCCAGTGTAGATGCACGTCCACTCCTCTATTGCTTAGTTCCGCGTAGCTTTTCCGGATCTCGTTGGCCATTTCTTGTCCCGGCCCTGGGTCCAATGACTTGTTTCTTTCCAGCGCAAATTTGGAGTCTGTAAAGATCCGTATTTCGTCAGGCCATGCGCTTGGTGACATGGTTTTCAGGGTCGCCGCAATCGCGAATAGCTCGGCGTCGATGGCTTCCTGATTCCTTCCTAAGGTCCAGCCATAGGTCTTCCAGGCCCCGTCTGCGTCGCGCCATGCCGCCGCTGCTCCGGTGTCTCCTTCCCGGTTCTTTGATCCGTCTGTCCATAAAACCTCCACCAGTCTTTGGTCGGGGACTAGGGGTCTGATCTCGTATACATTAGCGGTTCTTAAAGCCTTCTCGCGTTCTTCGATATGTATTGAGCTATGGGGTACCGGTTTGGCAGTATGCGGGGGTCTCCTCTCAGCGCCAAAGGACATATCTGTTAAGTCATGAATGCAGTCCCGAAGAGTCCTTCCCAGATTGGTTGCTTTCTTTTGCCCAATGCTATATGACTCCATTGGGATGATCATTGCCAAGGGGTGATCTGTCGGTAGCTTCAGGGCCCGAAGCGCGTATTTTCTCTGACGGTAACGTAAGAGGGCTGCGGCCGGGTGTAGGCCGGCTTCTCTGACCAGTGGTCCTATGGGTGTAGTCCGTAGCATTCCTGTGATGGCGCGAGCTTGCTCGTTGAAGAGTTTCTGGATTTGGAGGACTCTCCCATCTGCTCGGCCCATCCACCAGAGTTCTGCACCATACAGCGCAATTGTCTGTGTCGTGGCTACCAGGATTTTCCTGACATGCGATGGAGAGAGTCCTTGAGCCGACGCCAGCCTTCGAGCTTGGTACATCACTGTACGAGCTTTTTTCAAGCCTATATTGTGGTGTTCCCGGAGTTTAAGGTGGCTGTCAATCCAAACCCCTAGCCATCTAGTTACCCTGTTGTTGTACTGGATCCTAGAGTTATTTATTCGAATGCTGAGTTTTGTGACATTGTCTCTGTGCTTGGTATTGTTTTGCCTTGAGAACAGGATTGCCTCGGTTTTTCCCAAGTCGAATTCGACGGCGTTCCGGGCTGCCCACTCTCCAGCTGCCTTCGCTGCTGATTCCAGGTTTCGGGTGATTTTGTCAACGTCTTCTCCCGTCGCCAGCCAGCCGACGTCGTCAGCGTACGAAATTCCAATTACACTGCACTTGGCCTCAACCTCCTGGAATACCCCGCTCAGGTATATGGCAAAGAGTATGGGGGAGACTGGGGACCCTTGGGGAACCCCCGACAATACAGAGTGGCTTCCTAGCTCGTGGCCGTCTATGACCATGCTGACACTTCTACCTTCCAGAAAGCTAGATGTCCATCGGATCAGGCCGGCATCGATACACTTCTTTTCCATGCTAGCGAGTAGGCACACTCGAGATACATGGTCAAAGGCACCTTTCACATCCATTAATAGCATTGCTGCCGATTCCTTTGCTGCCCAGGCCTGCTGGATTCTGTCCATGGCTATGGCCACTGCGTCGATCGCTGATCTGCGTTGGCGGCTCCCCATTTGTCTGATGTGCAAGCCCCTGGAGCCCAATGCTTCACAGTGTGCGGAGATGAGTTGGGCTGCAATCTTCTCGACCACCTTTCCGAGGCAATTGAGGAGTGAAATTACTCTATATGATTTCACCGCCGTGTAGTCTGCTTTGCCGGGCTTGCGCAAGACGATTCCTCGTGCCCTTTTCCAGGCAACTGGGTGGTAGCCCACTTCGAAGCATGCTCGGATGAGCGCCGTAACTCTTTTCGGATCCCATTCCCAGACTAGCCTCAGTGTAGCGAATGTGATGTGGTCGGGTCCGGGCGCTTTACCCGCATTCTGGACAAATAAGGCTTTCCGTACCATAGCTTCGTTGATGGATAGATGGGCTGAACCGCCGCTTTCCGGTCTGGTGGTGGGTGAGGGGTTGGAAAGGCTGACCGCCGGCGGGGGGGAAAAGCTGATTTCCGTAGCATCGTCTCCTTCTCCTCCAATGTCACTGCCTTGTTGCCTGTCGGGTCGTGTAGGGTCGATGTGGTAGATGGGATTGTAGGCTTGGTGAACCTCATTGCCATCCATACTTGCTTGTCAGTGACTTCTTGAAGGAACTTCTGCCAGGTGCTTCTTTTGGCCCTTCTAATCTGCTTATGTAGATGTCTCTGGGCTTCCTTAGCTGCGTTGGCAGCCGTATCTACCTCGTGGCTGAGTGGGTCGACCCTTCGGAGGTGTTTGAGGTATCGTTTGGAATGGGCGATGTCCTGATTCCACCAACGCTTGGAGCGGGCTGTAATACGGAGTTTCCGCGCGTATTCATTCAGGACTGTTGTTGTCGTACTTTCGATCCACGCAGCTTCACCGTCAATTTCGTCCCGGCCCGGTATGCGGAACGACCATTCACAGACTCCCATACTGTCTTTGGCAAGCCTTGACCACATTGCTGCGGCCCTAGACCTCTGCTCTGGGTCTTCCAGGAGATCTGTTATTGCCCAGCCTGTCTGCACTGCTCCCATAGGAGAGTGTCCTTCGGCTGTTTCCCAAACGATGAGCTCGTGATCGGAGCAGGTGGTGCGTTCGTGGTCCACCGCCCAGCTGATGACTTCCACCTCCGCTGTATGTATGGTCAGGTCGATGATTGATAGGGACCGTACGTCGGGTCGGGTGTATGTGGCTTTATCCTTATCATTCGCGCAGATCAGACCATAAGTCGAGATCAGGTTCTCCAGCTGTAGCGCGTCTCTTCTTGATGTGCAGTGTGGATTCTATACTTGGCTGTGGGCGTTGAAATCTCCGGCGATGACTGTGTGGCCTGTGATTACTTTACTCCAGTCAACTTCTTCGATACCTCTGCAGCGGCCCCTGCCTTCTTCTATTCTCTCTGTTGCTGTCGTTGCTCCTCTTGCGCTTTTGCTGATCCACGAGTCATATACATTGACTACCCTGATGGACCTCGCTTTGTCGCCGCTTGAGTGGTCTCTCCATACGTCCATAACCATGATGTCCGGAGAGTCTGTAATATCCGCTCGGTATTCCACCTTGATCCCGCTCGCTTTACGTGCTGCCACCAGCACCTTACTTCTCCTATTTTCACCTCTTCTGTCCGGTTCGTATATCGTAAATGCGGCGTGGTTCACTGTACCGCCTCTCGGGTGTCCTTGTTCTTGTAGGAGAACCAAATCTGCCTCCAATTCGATCGCTGCTTGCAACGCCCCTTGGGTTGCTTCTCCATTCTTCCGGCAATTATGCTGGACCACTTTCATTGGAGGGTTTTATTGAGGACTTCGGTGGGCATGGTCGCATCCACCTGTTGGGAAGACACGGTTGAGAGACTCTCGGTGGGCATGGTCTCATCCACCTGTTGGGAAGACACGGTTGAGAGACTCTCGGTTGGGATTCGACTTCGTCTCTCCCGGCCAGCTTTTATGGCCGCTCTTTTCACCGCACCCTTCTGCCAGGCAACGATGTTCTTTGGATAGGTGCTCTTCACCACATAACATGCAGGCGGGCTTTGTTGCTCTCTCACATCTGTGCGCAGCGTGGCCCCAGCCGGAGCATGTTTCGCAGAAGGCGTCAGGCCCGGCGGATCGGAATTTGTCTGCCGAGTGGTGTTTGCCATAAATCCATAGTCCTCTCCCACAGATCTACTCTGCATCCTTCTTGTTGCGAAGCGTAATGATGACGGAGGAGTGAGCCACCGTGTGGGGCCTCTCCTCAAGTTTCTCCGCGCGTAGAAGCCATTTGGGGTTCATTGGCATGTCGATTGTAGGGTACGCATTCTTGATATCCTCCGTCAGCTTCTCGAGGCCTTCTTTATTCTCGATGGACTGATAATATCGCTCGATGCTCACGCCGTGAAGCTTTATTCTTGTCCAGGACTCATTAGCTTGGATATCTGCTATGGATTCGTCTACCCTGCAGGCTGCTTGGAGAAGTTCTTTCTTGTATTTTAGGGCCATGGTTCCTGTTGCGTGAGGTCCAAGGCGTACAGTGGCTGTGCCTTTTGCATTGATGTCTACCCTCTGAACTCTGATGTGAGCGGCCGCTCCGGATTTCTGAAGCGTGGCGTTGAGAGCGACTACCAGTTCAGGCCCATGTCGAGCTTCCATACCATCGGGCTTCTGAATGATTAGACGCCTGTCTCCATCTGCTACTCTTTTTGGGGGCTTGGGGTGTCCTGTTTTATTGGATCCTGCTTGGGCGTTCTGGTCCAATCTGCCATTCTTCCTGCTGACGACCTGCCATTGTCTGGAGCTTGGTGTCACAGCTCTAGCTTGGACTGGGGATGCGACCACCTGGGCCCATGAGAGGTGGTTTATGTCTTCCTCCTGCGTAAGCTCTCCAGTTATGTTGTTGGGCAGGCTCCGCTCTGGGGTGTTGGGGGTCGTCGTTTGCGGACTTGTGCGGATTTGTACGCCTTTCTCACGGTTCAGCTCTTGAACGCATCCTGAAAGTCTCTCGATTGTCGCTTTCAGGGTTTGGATTTCCATTTTCAGGGGGTTGGTGGCTTCCTGAATAGCCTTCTTCACGAGTTCCTGGAGTTCTGCAATGGAGCAGTCCTCCACCAAGTCCCCTGCAGAGTGGGGTCTCTTGCGAGCCCTTTCGTTCTTCCTCTCATCCTGCTGATTCTGCTCCGTTGGTAATGGGTTGTTGGTCGGGGGTTGAGCGGTGTCGGTAGGGGTGGTCGTCGACGCGTTCTGTTGGGCGGGGGACGCGATTTCCACAGCGCTTTCGCTGGACCGGAGTCTCGATTCTTCAGCAGCTCTCTTCCGGGCGACGGCGATGGATGGTAGGCCGGTAGGTCCGAAGGAGTGATCGAACAGGCTCGCGAGGCGGCGGGGGGGGGGGGTTGTGGTCGCTCGGGCGGGCGTTCTGGTGGTCGGTGCCATGGTTGTCCGTTGTGCCCCTGGTTCCTTGATTGATTGATTGTAATCATTTTAGCGCATGTGTCCCTTTGGGATATGGCGCGAGAACTAACATACAAAACGTCCCCTTTCCGCAGTGTTATACTGCATCTACTCAAAAAAAAACTCTGTTTCATCCGTTTTCAACCACTTTCTCGCCGACCTTGCTGCCTTTGCAGTGGCCGCCTTTTGAGCTGTACACTGCGGTAAACAGCGGTGTACTTAGACTCTCCTATACCCACCGGCTTTTCTTCTCTTGCTTTGCTATGTGCTCATATCCTCCTCCACTCCATACTCTTCCTCCCACCCCCATTCCTCATGTACCCACTCTTCTTCGGCTCTGTGCTCGTCCTCTGATTTTGGTCTTCCCACAAGCGTTTCTTCGATGAATTTTAGGATCGCCTGAGTGGCCCTGGGTTCTGCGAAGATTGTCGACAACGCGTGCGTCTTCATAAACCCTTCTTTCCTCAGCATGTTCCAGAGCCCCTCTTGCTCCCTTCTCCATGTTCTGCACTCCTTGAACAGGTGGTCGCGGGTCTGATTGTCCTTGAATTCGCCGTGATAGCCAATCAAAGGTCTGTATGTCGGCTCTGGGCAGTGAACATCATCATCAGATTCAGTAGTGTAGGGGTATCATGGGCGCTTGCCAGCAAAGCATTCTGCGCCCGACCCGGGTTCAAATCCCGGCTGAATCATGCAATAGTCTTTTTTTTTTTTTTTTTACCTCTTTAGCTGTGTGTAACATTGTACTGGCGATTGTACAATGCTTCAACTCAAGCCTGTCAGTCCAAACCCACTCCAAGTCCGTACTTGATCATAAACGTAGACATCCGCCGTTTCCTCCATTATATTTTAAAAATTATAATCAGTACAGGCGTCATTTAGGAAAATCTAAGCGTAAACCGAGCTGCAAAACTCCAACTCCGATCCAGATGCTTGTCCAAAATGCAGAACTAGCTAATACACAGTAAATTTTAAACATAGCCAGAGGATTCGCCCATCATTAACTTCCCTATAATTCCCCTTAATATTTTTCATCAGCGTTTCCTCATCCTTTGTTCAAGCCTCTAAGCCGCTCTCCTCGTCCTCCTCGCCACACTCCTCACCCCAGCATCCGCATCCACCGCCTTCGGTTGCTGCCACAGCCTCTGAGTCGCCTGACTCTCCTCCTCCTCCTCCTCCTCAGGATCCAATCTCCTCCTCACCCTTCTCCGCTCCCGTTCCCCCTCCTCACTCCGGTACTCCACCAACTGACTCTGCGACTTCACCACAAGGCCGTTAGTGATTTCAGCTGTCGCCTCGTCGAGCACCAGCTGACTCGCGTTACTACTTGCGAAACTCGGGGTTCGGGAGAATGGGCGGGGGAGCATTGGTGCGGCGCCTGGGAGCTTTCCGGTTAAGCGCGTGCGGGGCTTGCGCGGTGGTTTGGAGAGTGTGTTGTTGAGGGTGGTTTTGTCGACGGAGGTGAGGAGTTGGGAAATGTCGCTCCAGCGGGAGTCGCGGGAGGGGAGGGGGGTGGGGTCGCTGGCGGTGTGGACGGCGTTGGGGCGTGTGTTGAGGTGGTCTGGGGGGGCTTCATGGAGGAGGACGGTGGGGACTGAGGATGGGGGTTCGGGGATGACGGGCGTAGAGGTGGTATCTTGTTTTGGAGAGGGAGTGGGGGGTTTGGGTGGTGATACGGGTTGTCGGGGGAGATTGGGGAGTAGTGAGTTGGCTGGGTTGACAGGTTTAGGGGGCGATACTGGTTGTTGCTTGGGGGGATTGGAAAGTAACGAGTTGGATGCGTTCAGAGGTCTTGGGGGGGATAATGATTGTCGCTTGGGGGGGTTGGAGAGTAGTGAGTTGGCTGCGTCGAGAGGTTTTGTGAGATCCGGTTTGGAATGTGTGGATTTCGATGATGAGGGATCTTGAATGGAGATGGTCACAGTTTCGGTGCGAGGAGGACGTTGTACAGACGATGAGGGAGACTGCGGAGAAAAAGCTGCTTCGTCGAGACGGCTCTTGGTATAGGCGCATTCAACAAGCCATTTGGCGGAAACGACAGAACAGGTGCCGTTGTTTCGTTCAAGGATACCCTTATCTTCACTTCTTGGTGAAGGGAGAGACGGGCGAATAAGGTGGGTCAGCGAAAATTCGCTGGTGGGTTTCTCTATCACATTTGCCCCGAGTCCACGAGCAACATACTCCAACCGTGGTACAAGGTCCTACGAAGCGTGAGTTGAACTCCATACACATTGGTGGGGCCAATACTTCTAACTTCTCTCGGCTCACATAGACTCTGCAATCCCTCAATATCTTGCTCACTGGCGTCACTTTAAGGCTCTTGGATTTAAGCTTAGTCTCCTCGCCCGGGTCAGAGCGTGATTTCGGAGGTTTATTACCTGAAGTAGAGCCATCAGGGGCGGGATTGGAAGCCTCCGCGCGGCGACGTTTGGAAGCGTCAGCTTGGCCAGGATTCAAAGGGTCGTTGTCTTTGTCGTTCGCTTTTCGCTTACTTGCATCAAACTGTAGCATACTCTTTCCGTGAACCAGAAAAGTCTTCAACTTGCTGCTGTCTATCTGGTACGACTCGTATGGGAGCCTGGTTTGTTCGCGGACACAGGCGATAAACCAGTCCGGGTTGACCATGGGGATCTTCTTTGTCGCTGCATATTCCACTTTTGCTCCCTCAATCTCGACTTTGGAATTGACGATGAGAACAGAACAGCGTGGACTAAGACTTGCACTGAATTCAGCCCCTACATACAGTCAGAGGGCTACTAAACCGGGGAATCAGGATACATGCCCATCATTGGTATGATTTTGGACCAATGTGTCAGCTCAATCCCTGTGAAAAGAGTGATACAGATTTTCAGTTTTTCAAAGTCCGGGATCGGACCGTCGGGAATAGCCATTGTGGTAATGTCATTCTCTGATGGCTCCACAAAAACCTTTTGATGTAAACATGATTCTAGCCACCATTCAGTAACAACAGACATGTTGCCTCCCAGCAAGAGGGGATAATTCGAGCTTTGCAATTGTCGTGAAACCAAAACGTACTGCCGCGGTTCGGATGCGCGTGACAGTGCTTCTACTGAAGACACGACGGTCGCGGCCAGAGATTCCAAAGCGTCGCGGAGTAAAATTGTCCTCCTTTTATCAAATCCGTGAATGCAAACTGCCACATCTGCAAGAATTCCAGTTTTCTTAGCTGGTGTGACAGCAGCAGGAGCGATAACACTTGCCAAGGAATCTTCCCGAGCAGGTGGAGCCCTTGGCTTATCTTCCCATTGGTCATGCTGTTCTTCACGCCCATTCGAGGTATGGCCCATTATATTCTCCCACAGATTTTGACTTTGGTTGGAGAGCTTGTCCGCAGCCGCTTGTCGAATTTGACGCTTCCCTCTATAGTCTGGTAGCTTGAAATCATCAGTACCACAAAGATTACCAAGGGGGAGCCAATATTCTACCTCAGTTTGGGCTTTGATGGGGGCTGGTTTAGCTCCTTCGCCAATCTTTTCCAACGGCAGGGTCGGATGGTAGAATATATCATCCAATGCCATTCCGCGCGCCAAACTATCATCAAGCCAACTCGGATGCACAATGGGAATATGATGGGCTATCGCAAAGTCGTATTTCCTCCCCGTCGGCGCTTCAGCGAGCAGGTGCGTGACTTGTCTCGTCAGATCCGGGTGATACGTCGCTCCGTTCCTTATACACTCCATTTCAATCCGTTTTCTCTCCTCAACTGTGTCCCTCAATCCCAGTCAGCATCCACTCAACTTCCAGCATATCTGCTCGCACAGGCGGCGGCAGTGATTTGGTCCGCTCACCATCAGTAATTCCGGTCACCGAGACTTTCAATCCAAAAAGTGTCGGGAATCTATGCTCTCTCTCAAACTCATGGACATCAATGTCCTCTCCCCGGATCCACTGATCATACATAGCATACACCCATTTTGGCGCGAGAACTTTGACATCGGCCCGCATCCGAGCTACGTATTTGTATTTGGGGCTCCCGAGCGCGGCGCATACGAGGTGGGTGACATCGGACGTCAGGTCGAGGACGCATTTTGCGCCCATTGCGGTGGCCTTGTCAGAGAGAGCTACCTGTTATTGACACTTTTGTTAGCAAAGTTTTGTGCGTATTGGGACATCAAAGGCGGGAGGGACGAACTCGCTCTTCGGGGAGGAGGGAGGTGCAAGTGATGATGACGCCGCGGAGGGGAAGGGCGGCAGCTCCAGGCTCGTGTGGATCCGCCATGGGGAGATCGGAGGCTCGGGAGGTGGAGGTGGTAATAAAGTTGAGGGAGGTGGTGCTGCGTATTCGTGATGGAGTTTCGCTTGCGTGGTGTGGGCACATGGGGACCATAGCTCGAGGACGCGCTGCGCACGTGACAGCGCGTGTATGCGTGTTGGTGATTTGCGTCAAGCTTCCCCCCCCCCCCCCGAACTTGGCGGACGACGACAACAGTAAACTTGTTTTTTTTGTGGGATGATTGATCAAGCAAGATGCTTAGCAGGAGGATTGATGAGACGTAAGTCCTGACAGTTGAGAAGCAACCCAACCTTGATAAACTGGAAAATCCCTTTGTTACAGCATCCCCACACTCAAGGATTCAATGACCACCGGTCTCCAGGCCTTATATTTCAGCCGAAAGCTTGGATAAAAGGAACTACTTTTGGACTGAATGAAACATTTCATCATACCACGAAGCTAACCCAACCAATTTGAACCTGCACTCGCTCAAAGACTCAGCCTTGTCATTCCATAGATTACACAGCGCAGTGGACCGCACTTTGACCCAACCGCAGGCATAAAACCCGCTCATTTCAGATCCGCCTCCCTTTCACCACCTCTGGTCTCCCTCTCACAGCTTTCGACTCTGGTCATCAACAACCGGCGAACGATCCCGCAATCACCAGCTACGCCTGCACTAATCAGCCTTCCTCCGACACCGAGAAAACAAATTCAAGTTCCCGTTTAGTCAAAATGTGCGGCAAAGGTGCCTGGTATTATGAGCACTGTCAACATCATGTACAAGTTGGGCTTCAACAATGTCAGGCAGCCATAGACAGAGGCAGCCAATGTCCATATCTTACTGAGGGGACGTGGCATATACAGGACTATTGCCCATCTTGCAAGGTTCTTTTGACGCCAGGTTCTATAGGCGGTTGTACGGGTTTAGGATAAAGAAGATACTTTATGCAAATTTTATTGTTGATAGACGTTGGAGAATCTGTTGTTCCATCCCCATGCCGGGATGAGCGCTCGGAAGTGGGGTGGGTGAGGCGAGGGGAGGTGGAAGCCGGGGTGCGATGGAGTAATGATGCAGTGGATTTGGATTCTCGGAAAGAGTTATGATACCTGATAGAGGCTTTGGTGGTTCCATTACGTTTAAAGTCATTGATATCCATTTTCCTTTTTTTTGCTGGTCACCAGGATGGGCTTTTGGCTTTGAATCGCCCTGAGCACAGTTTCCTTTGTCTCAAGTTTCAAATTTGTATTTCACCTGAACTCAGGACATAGAATAATTTCAAAAATTTTCTATATATCCTTGATCGACTCGTCAGCAGACCGCCAAGTCATAATTTTATATGCATGAGTGTAGCTGACTGTGACTGTCGCATTTCTGTGATATCCATCCTAAGCTATTCAAGATCACTATTCTAGATCTCCCGTCTGTCTGACACCTCCGCCTCTACAAGTGACTATTCCACTGTGCTATCGCAACTCCAGTGATAATCGATGACCTCGATCTTATTCAACTGCCTCACATCCCACGCCTCCACCACAGCCCCAAATAATGCCATATACTTTCATCCCATAACCCTCTTCTCAAGCTAACATAAATTCCCTCACTCAACTTGTCCTCTCGCCCGAACTCCGCAGCCCGTTAACAACCAACTTAACATCAATGTGCAGCCATGGTTATTGGTACTATGAGAGCTGTAAGCACAAGGTACCTACGGGTATACAAATGTGCCCGAATGCTATAGCTGTGGAGATAACGTGCGGGTATCTATCCTATGGATATTGGCATCTCAAGGGGTATTGTCCGAGTTGCTTGAAGATGCTAGCACGTGGATAGGATAGGATCGTGTGTAGTCCAAGTCATGGAGCGATTGTATTGAGTTGGTGTCAGGAATGAAACTTATGATGCGAGTTTAGTGTGATGTGCCGTTTTAAAATGAAGACTTCGGTCATGAATAAGTGCTCGCCATATAGATCCGTGTAAGATATGCTGGATTACATCGATCATACTGGATTCTTCAACACACAATGCACCTGGTATTAGAATAGACACTGGCATATCTACTAATACCAATACCCACCTGCCACTTCCGCGGAAACTGGATCTGAAGGCAACATTGGGTTCTGTACTTTCATGAGCTACAAAGACTACAGATGTACCCCTCAAGACGATGATCTGATGTTTCATTGATACCCAATAGAAAACCCGGCCCATGTTTTACTTCAAGGGCTTGAGCTACACGGACCGACGTTTTGGGAGCGCGGGATGAATGAGGCATTGTCCGTGTCATACAGACCACGTACTTTCACAGTTACAACTTCTGGTATAAAGCATGGTAGCCACCCTCTCCGACGACCATGGAGTCATGCCAGCCATTCATAAAGGCTTATATAGCCGCCCATTATGATAACCCTTCATACCCACGCCCGCGACCGCTCCGTTGTACGACAAGTGTTCTCGTCATCTTCAATCCCGATCAACATGTTCACCACAACAAGCTCTCAACCCCAGCACATCATCTTAACGAACGACCTTTTCCCTCTCGAAGCCGAGCAAAGCAAGACACCGACCCAGGTGTTGAAGATGTTGGAAGCATTGCATCGAGCACCCAAAGCTTAACCGAAAGCATTCGCGAGCATATTTACGAGAATGGCCGTCGCTATCAGCGCAAATCGAATGGAAAATATGAGCTTCCAAGCGACGAGGTCAGATTCTGAAGCATCACATTTAAAAGCCTGGGCTGATTTAATTCAACTTATTGAACAAGAGCGTCTCGACCTGACACATGCACTCTACTTGGAAATGCTTGATGGGAAGCTCAATTTGGCCCGTTAAAAGAGGATCCGGCGAATGTGTTGGATTGTGGTACCGGTTAGTGAGACTTTCATTTGTTTCTTTTACAATGTATAATGGACAAGTATCTAACTGACAGATGTATAGGAACTGGAATTTGGGCACTGGTAAAAGTCACTATGCGGCATCAAACTCTTCTGACCTTTGTTTTTGCACAGGGCTTCGGTGATGAGCATCCGGGAAGTAAGATTGTTGGAGTGGACCTTGCGCCAATTCAATCGTGAGTCTATATTCGGCCATATTTTACGTTTGGGTCTGTTGCTATCAACCCTCAAGCACATGGGTCGCTCCTAATGTATGTCCCCAAAGCTGTTTTTGTCCCCGATATTGTTAAAGTTATCTTTTAGGCTGAGGCTAACCTACAATGCAACAAGTTTACTTTGAGCTGGATGACCTCGAGAAAGAGTGGACTTTCCCCAAGAACCACTTCAACTTGATACATCCCCGTACTGTTAGAGCTGGGGTCAAGGACTGGGGTAGATACATGACTCAGATGTATGAACACTGTACGCCGGATGGTTATGTGGAGATATCTGGTTAGTATTGCTTACGACTGCTAATAATCCCCTACTTGCAATGTCCTTGATTGAAACACACCGTACATCAACGGGGGCTAGCATCATTAGCAAATAGAACATGGTCTTTGAAACTTTCACTGAGACGATGGCACTACGCCAAACGGCTCTTCGTTGATGATCTGGGTCTGAACATTCGCAATGGGCGGTAATCCCGATCTCACACTTGCATATTACCGCTGTATGCTTCAAGAGGCGGGATTCGTTGATGTTAAGGAGTATGGTAAGTAATGTTGCTCTTTATTTCATGTTTCCCAACGAAAAATCTTATTGACCTGGGTCCCGCTAGTCTTCAAGTTTCCATCCGAGGATTGGGTCAAGAAGGGAAAACTTAGGCGGCTTAGAGCTATCACTGCTGTGACCAGTATAAGTGGTTTCGAAGCATACGGAAAATCATTGATGACATATTATGGGGGCATGTCGGATGAGGAGGCGACAAAGCTCATTGGTGAATGCCAGGAGATTGTACGCAGCTGTACGCAGCATATCTACAATTTCCAGTAAGCCCCCCTTGAACCGTTACCTTGATGTTTCAGCAATACTCACGCATACGTATAATAGGTTTCATCTCGTCGCACGGAAGCTTGAGTCCGGATCCAAGGCCTAGGATGGTATCCGCAGTGCAGTTGGACGTTGAAGATGCGTTGATTGATGCCTTCTTGTGGTTACTGCTTGTGATGATAGGTTTATGAAATGTGATGATTTATATATTTATGCGTTTTTTTTCCAACAGCAAGTCTTTAGATGCCGCTAACAATGGCAACGGGCTGGTCACGGGGAAAGGGACGTGAATGGCCATGGATTCGAGTCCGCGACGCCCGAATCAAGTCTTGTAGACGAAAGGCGAATAAGGCGTTCAGGTACATGTCTACATCTCAACACCTGTGATGAAGGCCACCGATAATTTACGTCTCGGTTCAGCCCTACACATCTCTGCTTCTTCTCGATGTCTCGTCATTGGATCGGTGGTGTCACCACAGCACCATCCAGGGACCCTTGCATCACATCACCCACCAATCCCACTAACAAAAAAACCTTATCCCAACCTCATCGCAACCAATTCACGACCCACCGAGCCACGAGCACCTCACCTCATCTCACTCTCACCTACCTCCCGTCACCCCCCAGCCAAACCCACCACCACATTCGTCCCCCGGTCTGCGGGCTCCCCCACCATGCCACCCACACGCAACACCCTCCGCTCACGCCCAAACTTCGCCTCCTCCAAGAAAAAATCGAAAAAAGCAGCAGACGACCGACCAGCCGAAATCACGTTCGACCGCGATGCGCGCCGCGAGTATCTCACGGGGTTCCACAAGCGCAAGTTGGCGCGGATAAAGGCGGCGCAGGAGGCGGCGGCGAATAGGGAGAAGGAGGAGAAGAGGAGGGATAGGAGGGAGGTGAGCTTGAATTCTTTGGCGCCCCCCGCCCCACCACATGGGGGGGAAAGAGAGAGGGATGGAGGGAGAGGATGAAAATAGGGGCTAACTACGGTGTACGGTAGTTGCGGCAACGGAGGAAAGAGGAGTTGGAGGAGGCGGTGGAGGCGGCGATGAAGATGCGGTATGATTCCGCTGAGTCGGATGATGATACTGGGTTTGGGAAGGGTGGTGATGATGAGGATGAAGATGAGTCGTCTGGGTCGGGCTCCGATTCCGACGATGATGAGGCTTCGAAGGAGAAGGGGGTGGATAAAGAGGACCTTTACGTGGATGAGGATAAATACACGACAGTGACGGTGGAGACGATGGATACGGAGTCCGAGGGGGAAGGAGACAGCGATGAGGAAGAGGAAGATGGGGAATCAACGGCGAAGAAATATGAGGAGGATGGGGACAAGGAGAAGAGGCCGAAGAAGAAGAAGGAGAAGAAGAAGAAGTTTCGGTATTTGACGAAACCGGAAAGGAAACAGGAGAGGGTCAAGTTGAAGCAGAGGAAGGTGAAGGAGAGGGCAAAGTTTGCGGATGAGAGGAAGGGGAGGAAGGTGAAGAAGGCAGGGAAGGGAAAGAGGTGATGTAGAGGGAAGTTGGAGGGGAGTCACATATGATACGACCAAGTTGTTTAATGGATACCAGCTTAACCGGCGGGCATAAAACGTCAAATAATTGTGGATTGGTATACAGATACGGCATTAACATCGTCATTGTCATTATTATTTCCTCATCCTCCACCTACATCATCTTTGCATTGCTAAAATCCATCTCCGGATGCATCTTCTGGAACTTCGCCAACATATCCATCTTCTTCTGCTCATCACTCGTCGGCTTCCCCATCTCCTTCTGCCTCTGGTCATACATCATCTTCTCCACCATGGACCTCGTCTCGCCATCCAAATCACTCAGCTTGGAGTTTTCCGGCTGGATCTTGGACGTGTCGATCTTCGGATGGTGCGTCATGACATGCGCCCACCATTCCTGCTGGTTCTGCTTTTCAATATGGAGCTCCACCACGTTGTCGGACAGCGACCATGTTGAGTCGTCGGGGACGATGGGATGCGGCAAAGAACCCTGTGGGGTGGATTGGATTAGCTGGCGGCAATCGTTGTGCGGGAGGATGAGCGTACAGAGATGATGGGCTCTTTGCCCTTCAGCCCGACGGAAATGGTGGTGCGTTCGATGGAGACGGAGAGATCGCGGCCGCGGGTGCCAGCGGGGACGGGGATCGAAACGTCAACGTCCGAGAGGGTTTGTTTCCAGCTGTATGGGAGTTCTGCTTGTGCCGCCTTCTCTTCGGGGGTAAGCTCGAGCGTCGTCATTTTGGGGGGTGCCTTGTGTATGGGTGGAATCGTCGGATCAGGAGCGGAGCTGGTGATGTGGTGGTGGTTGCGGATGTCAGTGGTGGTGGGATGGATATGGCTGGAGATGAGTGGAAGTGGGAGCGCGCATCATCAGCACCACCCCACTTCGCTCATCTCCACCACCAACAATGCACATCCGTCCCCCATTTTTGGTGTTTTAAGTGAAACGACCCAACCTTCGTCGTGACAATCTGTCTCTAACCTTCAAGCTTGTTTAAAGTTGACTTTGGATTGCGAGTGATCTCATGTCATCAGCCTCGCGTGTGAGCCAGTTAGGATGAGCTAGCCTTCTGTTTGGAGGCGTGCAAACCTTCCACCAAAGCCATTTCCATCACCACTGAATCTTTCCATCACGTCCCTTCATACAATGGAAGCCTGTATCTACTAACTAATTAAGTTGATTATCTCCACTGCCACCCTTATCGCAGCGAAGCGGAAAGCGCCGATGATAGGCGTCCCAAGGAGTTATCAGCTGTTTTTCGATCCAAATAGGAGAGTGAAGTTTCTGCCGGAGTATGAGAATAGGTTTATTGGGAATGGGATTTTCAGACAGTTTGAGGCGGTGAAGTGATGGTAGGTGGGACATGGGGATTTAAAGTACAACCTGGAATGATCAGCAGGATAGTACCGCATAGATCTACTCGTGCAACTAATGAGACAATGCTTTTGTAGCTTGATAGGGATCGATCGGGCAGCAAAAGGTAGGTGAAGACCCTGAGTACCCAAGCATCTTGACCGAAATTCTGTGAATTCCCCGGAACTAAGTCGCTTGACAATTCTGGGTTATTGAATCAGTCATTCTCCAATGGAACTCTCATTTCTATGCCACTTTCTACACCCCAACTATCCGGGCGACAACAGATTTAATGCATATCAGCCCTATGGTCAGTTGCGCCTTTCCATCCCAGGTCGCTGGCGGTGTTGACACCGTTACTTATCACACCCCTCCCAAACCAAAGAAATTGCCCCGCATCCTCCACCACCATCTTCACCACCTCGTGTGCACGAAAGCCTGTCCCTTCTCGCCAGCCTGTTATTCTCCATCCAGTAAGACTTTCCCAAAGAAGTCCCGCCCAAACTACAGATTCCTTCGCACCATGGCGGCTCCAGCTAGTCAATCAGCGCCAGCGCCAGCAGCAAACCTGTCCTTGAAAAGCCTTGAGGAGCTGAAAGAAACTCTCCACTACGATACGCAGCACCCTTTACAGCACGTCGATATTTATCAGACAAGCAAGGCTCCAGAGACTGTGTGGATCGTGTACGGCCCCACCATCCCCACAAAATCACCTTCTCTTTTCCTCACCCTCCTCCATAAATCTCTGCTAACATTTTTCCCCAGTTTCATCCATGGCGGCGCCTGGCGCGATCCCACCAAAACCACCTCAGTGTGCCTTCCTCTTTTCACCCACCTCCACCGCACCCTCAACGGCTACCAGTCTCCCACCTCATCGAAATGCACACCCACCACACCTATAAACCCAGCAATTCCACCTTTCCGCCCCCTCCCCCCCTCGTCAGACCCCATTTCCTTTGCATCCCTCTCCTACCGCCTTTCCCCACACCCAGAATACCCCAACGTCTCCCCGCCCAACACCTCCCAGCACCCCGACCACATTAACGATGTCGAAGCTGGCATAGCCTTTCTGAAGCGTGAGCGCGGAATGCGGCGTTACATCGTCGTTGGCCATTCTGCGGGCGGTACTATGGGTGGACAGATGATATACCGTTCGATGCAGCGCTGGCGGAAGGCCATCGCCGCGGGCGAGAAGGTGGAAGAACCACATAAATCTCTAATCAGCATGATTGGAGTCGAGGGGATTTATTCCCTCCCGTCGATCTCCACGGAAGGTGGCCCGGAGTATGATAAATTCCTGGTTGCGGCGTTTGGGCCGAAACCTGCTGCTTCGAATACTGAGTCTGCTGAGAAGACGGAGAGGAACACTTGGGAAGAAGCGTCACCGGCTATTACAGGTATTGATGGTTATAAGGGATTGGTGGTACTGGTGCACAGTGATGAGGATAAACTGGTGTCCTGGGACCAAGTTGATGAAATGAAGACAGTTGTGGAGAATACAAGGGGGGTGGGTGGAGGCTGCAGGGTGTTAAAGGTCAAAGGAGAGCATGATGAGGTGTTGGAGGAGGAGCGGTTCGGCTGTGTTGTGGAGGGGTTAGTGAGGGAGTTGGTAATAAAGCCTGAGGGACGATCGTAGAGGCGCTGTCGCTCTAGGATGGAAGGGCCTGAGAGGGAGTAAGTGGCATGGATTGGCTCTGGAGTTGTGGATTTTTAGGGACCATGGATTTTAATTTATAAATATTTGTACAGAACTTGTTTAGCTGAGATTCTATTCAATAATGTTTTTTAGAGTGCCGATGGACAATCCTACAACACCAGGCTGGTGATTTCATTGATTAAGACGATCGATAATCAATGACAGAACCTAAAGTTAAACTTTAACCTCAGTGTGAACCTGTGAAACAAGGTTGGTTCGGTAACATGATTAGGGTAGGTTGGTCCCTGTCATCACCCGCCAGTTACAGACCCCACCACATCCCACCTCCAGAATCACTGCTGGCATGTCCCACCCCACCTTCCCAACACCCCCAACCGCGCCAATCTCCGAGACCGTCTACCCTCCATCCGAAGACTCCTACCTCCTCCTCGACCTCCTCCCACTGGACGCACCCTTCCTCATCCAACGTTTTTCCCGTCCCACATCAGACACCTCACCATGCTCCTCCACGCCCCTCCTCGTCGAACTCGGCCCTGGCAGCGGCATCGTCACATCCTTCCTCCTCCGCCACGGTGAATACCTTCTCGGCCGCAGCGACTTTCTCGTTACCAGCGTCGACGCCAACCCCGACGCTTGCGAGTGCACGCGCGATACCGTAGCCCTTATATCCTCCGAGGAGTCTATCAACAACAATGATGAGAATGCCACACCATCATCGATAAGAAAACAAACCCAATCGCGGTTCCTCGGAGCCATCAACGGCGACCTGCTCACATCCCTTCGACCCCACTCCATCGATATCCTCGTCTTCAACCCGCCCTACGTCCCGAGTGATACAATTCCTTCTGTGCTCCCCAGTACTCCAGGGGCTGGGGAAGAATCAGAGTATGACCGCACCTCACGGTTGTTGGCGCTCACGTTTGATGGCGGGCATAATGGGATGGAGGTGACGTGGAGGTTTTTGGAGATGTTGGAGACAGTGATGAGTGAGAGGGGCGTGGTGTATCTTTTGCTGTGTGCGCAGAATAGACCCCAGGAAGTTGTGGAGTGGGTTAAGGAGAGGGGCTGGGGGGTGGTGAAGGTGGGGGGGAGTGGGAAGAAGGCGGGGTGGGAGAGGTTGGGGGTTTGGAGGGTGTGGAGGGAGATGGAAGGGGGAGGAATATGAGTGGTGATTGAGGGGGGTAGCAGAGATATCGTTGGGATAAGAGACGGTATGGGAGTTTTATACGTAATATACGGCGTTTTGGCGAACGAGTTTGTTGATATCATGTTGATGGAGTTCCATGGATTGCTACAACTGCTTCATGAAGTGAATGACCTTCAGAAAACAGCTTCAAAATCCTTTTCAGATAATATGGAGTGCCACATAATACATAGAGGGCTGGAGGGGTATCTCCAAGTCCCAAAAAGCATGCCAACAGTCGTGAGCGCGAGTGACAGAACATGCCCGCCAAGCCATAAAAGTCCCCACCATCTCTGCTCGCACTTCCGAATCACCACCATCCCACCCTCCACCGCCTCAATTCCCGGCCACCATGGCGCCCGTCCCAACCCTCCTCGTCCCCCGCGTTGGGCCCCGCGTCTTCATCCGTACCGAAGCTACCGTCCGCCGGCTCACCAAGAAGCTCCGCCTCCACCCCCACCCCTCCTTCAACCTCACTTCCACCTCCCCGAAAGGCTCGCACATCATCCACAACCCCCCATCCGCCGCCCCGACCCCGTACGTCACACCATCTCTCTTCCTCCCGGCCTTGGACGCCCGCCGAAAACTCTCGCCTCCCATTCTCCCCGCCGAACCCACCCCGGCACCGACAGAAGCTGCCTTGGCTGACTCCAAGCCCGTCGTGGCCGTCGCGGAGAAGCCGCTTCCCCCGCCGCTCTCCCAGCCTTACGAGAAAACCTACCATCTTACCCCGGAGGACTTTGATGAGATTCGCCGACTGCGTGTCGAGGACCCTGTCAAGTGGAGCGCGAATGCGTTGGCTAGGAAATTTAATGTTAGCCCGTTGGTGATTGGGATTGCGGCCCCTGCAGGCGCGGAGAGGTGGTCGGCGAAGGAGAAGGAGTTGGAGAAGGTGAAGAGTAGGTGGGGTAAGAAGAGGACGTTGGCGAGGGAGATGAGGACGCGGAGAAAGGAAGAGTGGTTTAAGGGAGAGTAAAGGTTGGTGCTGGGGGATGTGGCAGTGTGTGGCGGGAAGTTGATGAAGAGGGGCGATGGCAATGGGAATGATCGGATCTAGGGATACCAGGGTAATCTGTGGTCTCTGGTGCCATTGGAAAAGAGGTGTGGATGTTTCGTTGTACTTGTACATTACCATGGCTGAGATGCCAATAGACATGAACTGGGGAGCTTTACGTGGATGGTTCTGAAGAAGGCTTTGGTCCTGCTCAAGATTGGGCAGTGTTAATGCGAGAAACTTTTGCTCTAAAAACTACTCACCATATCGAGTGATCGCCAATGAGCATCACGACAGTGCACTTCAACGTCATGTGGCATGCCGTAGTGGTGCCCCCACGTGATCCTGACAACGAAGCACCTCCGAGCTACCACCTCAACAAAAGAGCTCCCATACCACAGCACCCGCCTCTTGAAACCGCCGGTTCCCTATGAGCTTCACCCTCCTCCGGCCACTATAACCCCAGTACCCACCTCACATCTGATCTCCCTACCACCCCCTCACTGGGGCGCAACTCTTGAGCTCCGGCAATGCTCAACGCCTTCCAGGCGCGGTCGATCCTCGAGTTTGGGCCAAAGGATCGCATCCAGATTCATGCCATCCTCGCCTACGGTATTCCTCTCTATCTTCTCGTATCCCTCGATGCTCTCTACCCCAATTGCTGATACCCCCGGGAAGGCGACAAGCTCCTCCTCGGCCTCTCCACTGGCGCTCTCCGCATCTACCGAGTCGACGCCCCCGAAACCGCCGATTCCACCAATGTCTCCCTCTCCTCGATCCGCACGATCGATGGCTTCAGTAAAGGCCGCATTGACCTGCTCCTCTGCATCAAGGAGGCCGGGATTCTTGTTGTGTTAGCTGGTGGAAACGTTCATATCCATGACCTGACGGATTTCTCGCATACCGAGACGTTGAATAAGGCGAAGGGCGCTTCGACGCTGGCGGTGACGAGTAATATTGAGCGTGATCCGGAAACGGAGATTCCCGAGATTGTGTCGAGATTGGCGGTGGGGGTAAAGAAACGATTATTGCTGTATTCGTGGCATGATGGGGGGTTTCAGGAGGGAAAGGAGGTTACGTTGGCGGGAAATGTGAGGACGCTGACGTGGGCGAGTGAGAGGAGGGTGGTGGTGGGGATGCAGGGAGGGTTTGTGGTGGTGGATGTTCATACTGGTGCGGCCGAGGAGATAGTGCCGCCTGAGGACACGGTAGGAGCTGGTGGAAAGGCTGGTGAAGGCGGTGGGTGGGCGAGTTATGTTGGAATGGGAGGTTGGGGATCACGATCTCTGAGTACGCGGCTTGGAGACGAATTGCTGCTCCTGAAAGACTCTACTACGCTGTTTGTGGATTCAGAAGGACAACCGATACCAAACCGCCCGCCTATATCGTGGTCGTCACCACCAGACTCGATTGCTTATTCTTATCCCTATTTGATATCTTTACATGCAGCAAAACATCATCTCGAAGTCAGAAATCCGGCGACCAGGACTTTATTGCAGACGATTCAGCTACCGACAGTCACAACCCTCCACGTCCCACCTCCGAATGTTTCATTGATGCATGCCGGGAAACTATTCTTCGTAGCATCACCAACACAGGTTTGGCGGATGTGTGCCACGGATTACGAGACACAGATCAATGAGCTGGTGGAGAACAACCACCTTGACGAGGCAATAAAATTGATCGAGTCATTGGAGAATGTTCTCCTGAAGGAACGCAAGGATGAAAGGTTGCGGGAGGTCCAGATGTTGAAGGCGCAGCGGCTTTTCGAGAAGAAGAAGTACGACCAGAGTATGGCATTGTTTGGAGAGGTATCGGCGCCACCAGAAAGGGTGGTCAGGTTGTTTCCCAGGTCGATTGCCGGCGACTTGTCAATATGGCCAGATGAGTATGATCGGGAAGAAGATGGCGAAGTAGTGCCAGAGCCAGAAGAAGACGGTGGAGAAACTCCGGCGGAACCCACTCCCAACGTTGAGGAGGAGAGCGGTGAAGCTCCGGAGGAGCAGAAAGACGCTGAGGAAACTACAAAGGAAGTCACTATCGAGTCAGCCGATAAGACGGCCGACAGTATTGCAGAATCGCCGCCTTCAAAACCAACTCTCGCCCGCGTTAACACCGCGCCCACACCAGACCTGAAGAAAATGAATGGATCGCCTGCCGAACCTAGTTATCTGAAGTCGGTGGCCACATCTCGCAACCTTGGAGATACTGCATCCATCTTTTCTTTTGGGGCCCGCCGGCGACATGTGGCTCCTATGGATACCGAATCACTTCCCACGATTGACGAGACGCCAAAACCGTTGGAGGGAGATGATCTCAAGCGAGCGGCCACGGAACTTGCTGGGCTGTATCTCAATGAAGTCCGAAGAAAGTTGACCAAATACTTTACCCGTGACGGGGACCCGATTGATCCTGCAAAAGTCTTGTCAACACCGAATTTTGAAGCTTCTCGCAAAGACCCGCTAGAAGCCAGCTTCCTCGTTGTCGAGAACGCTTCTTCCCTCTCCGCTCACGAGCTGGAACAAGCAAGGATAGAAAAGGTTCAAGCAACATGTCGCGCCATTGATACTGCGCTGTTCCGAGTATATGTGCTCTATCGACCGACTATGGTGGGATCCTTGGTGCGGCTTCAAAACCACATTGACCCTGAGGTCGTCAGTCAAAAGTTGCGTGAACAGCGCAAGTTTGAAGACCTTGTTGACTTTCTCGAGAAGAAGGGGCTTCACCGGGAAGCACTGGAACTCCTCCGCTTCTTTGCCAACTCGGAAGTCCATGAATCCGCCACCGATTCTGGCGAGGAAGAGGAAGAGGGGTCTATCCCCAGTGCTCTCCGTGGATGGTCAAGAACCATCACCTACCTCACCAGGCTGAAACCAGAACACATTGACCTGATCCTCGAATTCTCCCCTCTCCCACTAAAACACTCCCCCAAAGAAGCCATGGAAATTTTCATTGGCGACACGGGAAACTCCTCCCTCCTCCCTCGCCCAGCCGTCCTCAACTTCCTCGAATCCACCAGCCCCTTCCTCGCCATCGAATACCTCGAACACATCATCAACACCCTCTTTGACACCACTCCCGAATTCCACACCCGCCTCGTCAGACTCTACCTCAACATCCTCTCCACCTCACCAACCCCCGACCCCACCTGGCACACCAAACTCATCGCCTTCCTCACCACCTCTTCCCAATACCGCTTCGAACGCGTCCTCTCCTGGCTCCCACGCGACACCCCCACCTTCTTCGAGCCCCGTGCCATCGTCCTCTCCAAACTCGGCCGCCACAAAGCCGCCCTCGAAATCTACGTGTTCCGGCTCAAAGACTACACGAAAGCGGAATCCTACTGCGTCACCCAACACCTTGCAAACCCACCCGACAAACTCGTCGACTCGGTATTCCACATCCTCTTATCCCTGTATCTCGAGCCACCGGTGGAATACGATACCCGCGATGAGTTCGATCGCAGGCAGCTGCTCGAACAGGCATTGACGGTCTTGTCGCATCATGGTGTGAGACTCGATCCCTCGGAGAGCTTGAAGCTGGTGCCCGAGAAGGTGCAGATGGTGAAGCTGGTGGGATACTTTGAGAAGCGGATGAGGGCGGCGAGGGAGGAGGTGGCGACGGGGATGGTGAGGCGCGGGTTGGAGGAGGTGAGGAGGGGGGAGGTGAGGGAGAGGTTGATGGTGGGGAAGGAGGGGAGGGCGAGGTCGTGTGTGGTGAAAGAGGAGAGTGCGTGTGGGGTGTGTCATAAACGACTCGGGGGGAGTGTGTTGGTTTGGTTGCCTAGGTATGTTGTTCAATATTCCTCGGTGTGGTGATGCGTGCTGACGATGAGAGTAGTGGCCAGTTGGTGCATTATGGCTGTCAGAGTGGGCAGAAGAAGGGGTTCTGAGGGAGGTGTGAACTGGTGGGGGGATAATGATAATTTTTATGTCTGAGACGCGAAGTAGAACATGAGGGTGTTGAGGTAGGATAGTGCATTCATGGGCTGAGGAAACCCGGATTTTGGTATGAGCAGCATGGGAACTATTTTGGTAGCACGAGGTGAAGTATTCAGAGCTCCTTTAGTATTGTCGTGTTTTCTATAGCCGACGGAGTTTCTACAGACTTTTGCATATTCTCATACTCGTACTTGTCTTCAATATTTCCATATGGAGAACAGTGTGAAACCAACAGAAATGGTGTGTGCCTTCTAAATATTACAATCTCCCTACATGTATAGTTACTACAACTCTACTTCTCCCCAATCCCCTTCACCCCCGACATCCTGACCACCCTCCCTTCCAACCCCCTCGCCGCCACCTTCTCCCCCCTCTCCCCCCCACCCCACCTCACCCCACCCCACACCGCCCTCATATCCGGCCACGGCTCCTTGGGACTCAACACCAGCACCTCCACGCCCATCGCGGTCTTCGACAACGCGCCCTTAATCAACCCCTGATCCAGCAAACTCAACACAACACCCTGCACATCCTCCATCGTTAGCTCCCTGATCCCACCGGCCCACCACGTCGGGTACAACCCCGTCTCCTCCTCTTCATCATCATCCTGCATCGTGTCCTGCCGCTGGTGGAATAACGGATTTCCTGCTTCCCGCCTCCGCTTCATACTCTCCCTCGCGGCCGCCTCCTCCGCGCTCAAGGCGCGTTGGTGTAGTGCTCGCGCGGTGATTAGTACATTCCGCAGCACCAGCTCCTTACGCTTCGCGGCGGGGTTCGCGGTGACGCGGTACACGTTTTTACACAGGTTTCTCCACAAGATCGGTTGGCAGCGGGCAAGGAGGGTATGATACAGCCTATGCTGCTCCCAGAAGCTTCTGCGGCGGGCGATGCTCGGGGAAGTTTCCTGACCGATTGCTTGCCGGAAACGGTGGAAATCGCCGTTGCGGAGGCTGGAGATTAGTGGGAGGAAGTAGAAGGAAAGGTCGGCGGCGTCGGAGTCGGGGAGAGAGAGCGCGGGAAAGAGGGTTGGTAGGTCGGGGAGGTAGCCGAGGATTAGGGATGTAGAGAGGAGTGGGATGAGGATGCGCCGGCGTTGGGGGGCGTGGGTGCGGTGGCAGAGGGTGAAGGCAGAGAGGAGGGAGGCGCGGGCTTGGAGGAAGGAGGAGTTGCGGAGGTGGAAGAGGCCGCGGTGGTAATGATGGAGGATTAGGGTGGGTTTGGGGAAGTCTTGCGGGGAGAGGGGGATAGAGGCCGTGTTGAGGTGTTCGAGAATTGTGGGGAAGAGGCGGTTTTCTTGGAGCTGGTGGGGGGTTAGGAGGGGGTTGGTGGAGGGAGATGAGAGTACGGACCTTGTCGTAGAGACGGAAGAGACAGTTGGCAAGGTCCAAGCAAATGCCTTTTTTGCCCCAGCGTGTTCGCCCGTCTGGTAGCCGACCAACACGCCCTGCGATGCTGCTATTGAACATTCGCACGATCAGAGTCAAGAGCGAGTTGCTGTGTGTTCGCTCAACATCGTTTGTGACTAAATCACAAAACCCCGCGAGATCCACCAGATCCTTCGCAGTCCGTTTCACCGCCTCCGTCAATATCTCTCCTTGTGCTGAATTAAAGGCCGTGTTAAGAGCTCTGCCATATCGACGTCAGCCCTATCCCCAATCCATCCAGCAGGGTTTACAAACCCAGCATACGCAACCAAAGCACTCCACCACTTCCTCATCGCCACCATCGTATCATCCCCCTGCTTCACCCCCCCACTAAACCCACCCCCAACACCAATCATCCCCCCCTTCTGAAACGGGTTCCCAGCCCCATTTACCGCGACCCCCACCGCCGCCTCCCCCGTCTCCCCATCACATCCCCAATCCCCACTCGACGAATCCATGATTCTCCAATCCGCCGTCTTCAACAGCAGCAGATAGGCGACCACAGCCTCAACCCCCGCGTTCCACTCCACCCCGCCGTCTTCGAGCGTTTTCTCTACCGTGTTGCGGATCGCCGAGTCGTATTGGAGGTTGATTAGCTCTGTGCGAAGCCCTTGTGTGAGCTGGTCGAGGAAGATGTCGACGCTCGTGGTGAGACATGTTGCGGTGTTGGGGGCGGATTGAGAGGTGATAGAGGCGACGAGAGTGGAGAGGAAGACGGAGAGGATTGGGGGCGCGGTGGGGTTGGAGGGTTGGAAGAAGGGTGCGGGCGCCATGGGGATTGGTGGGATGTCGCGTTCGGAGGTGTTGAGAGTGTGTAGCTGAGTGGAGACGTAATTTAGGGTTGCTCGAGTGTAATAATGGTCATGGAGGAGTAGTATTGCGTTCGGTGGGTCGTGGGAGGGTTGCTGGAGTGGTTGGAGAAGTCGAGGAGACGGTGTAGGTTGCGCTCTCTAGCCCAAACGCGGGTTGACGTTCGGCGCGCCATGATCCCTGTCGCCTCCATACGTGCGCGCTGCGCGTGCTCGCTAACTTCCGTAGTTTGGTATGGTATGTACTTGGCGCCAAATATAAAACTACATGAATTGCAAGGGATACTGGTCATGTTGATATATTCTATCAAGTCCGGCCCATGATGGCAACTCGGAGCTATTCCGCCGGGTCCCATCAACGGATACAATTCCGTGACCTCATCCGTCTCATTCGGAAGCTTCCGAGAAAGATGTCCGTATGTTTACTATACCCATGATAGTAACAGTGGTATGCTGACGTCCAAGCTCCGCTTTTACGTCCGCGGAGTGTGCTCGTCCCGTGACGACTGGAATCTCCACCATCCGCCGCTTGTCCAACCGTCTTTTATTTCTCCCAAGAAAGGAGTTCATATTAACCCATCATCCCCCTCGACACATCTCTACCAACCCCCAACCACTCCAACAATGTCCCAATCCCTCACCGGTACCTGCCTCTGTGCCTCCATCCACTTCACTCTCCCTCCCACACCCCCCATCAAAACCATGGCCTGCTACTGCCACGATTGCCGCAAAAACTCCGGGGGGCCATATCAAACCAACGCCATGTACCCGGCGTCCTCGGTCGAGATATCCGACACGCGCTCCACCCTCAAATCCTACACGATCCACAACACGAGCTCGGGGAGTCCAAAGGAGAAATTATTTTGCGGCGAGTGTGGGTGTATGCTATTTACGAAGCCAGGGCATTATAAGGGCGAGATGGTGGTTGTGAAGACGGGAATGTTGGATGGTGATGGGTAAGTTTTAATTGTGGTGGAAAGGGATGATGGGCTGATGAGAGATAGGATGGAGAGGTTGGGGTTGCAGGCAGAGTTGTTTACGCGGGATCGGCCGGGGTTTTGTAGGCCTTTGGAGGGGTGTAAGCAGATTGAGACGATGCCGGGGAAGTAGGGCTTGGGTGGAGATAGGGATGCGTGTACAGTATTGAATCAATCTTTCACAGCTCGGGGCTCTTGGACATCAGTCAGCTTTGGAGCAAGAGCTGGTGGTGATGGATGCGCCACCTTGGTCGTCTATATGATATCAAACTACGCATTAACTACCACCGGCCTCTTCCACGTCCGCCTCTGGGCCCACCTCCTCCGCGTGCGCGGTATCCACCACCACGGTCACTCCTGAACCCCCGATCATAGCCTCCGTCGTTGCCATATGGTGGCCGGTCATCCATCCGGGGATCCGGACCGCGGATGGGTCCCCTGGTGCCTAGTTCTTCCTGCAGCTTCTTATACGTATTCCTCATTTGTGCGTATCCCAAATGCATCTACACCATGATTAGCCTCCCGCCATCAAATACCAATGGAGCTCCATACCTTGCCATAAAAGTGATCCGCCAATCGACGATCATTATCCAGCCGACTCAAGTACGCGCCACACACATCACAAACCTGCAACTTCTGATGCCCACTAGGCCCCGCCGAATCGCTCAACTGCTTCAACTCCCTCTCCTTCATATCCTTCTCCACCTTCGCCGTCCTGAGCTTATGATACTCATCCAGCGCCTTCGCGACCAGCCCCTGTTCCCCCAACACCTCCACCTCCAACAAGCCCGTCGATATCGTTTTATCCAAATCCCCAATCATCTTCAGCAGCGCATTCGTCTTCATGATTTCATCTGGTGTTTTATCTAGCCGCCGCTGCGCAGCCTCGATCCGTCGATTACACTCATCAATGTAGCGTTGCAGATCCCGCATGTAGTCAATTTCGTAGCCGGGGTCACGTCCGGTGGATTTGTCGCGCTCGTAGTCTGCCTTGTGGGATTCGAGGTGGATCTTTTTGCAGGGGCCGAGATCTTGCTGTCGCACACCAGATGTGTCAGCGCTTGTCCATAACCCCTTCTCCCCGTTTCTCCTCCTCCTCATCAATCGCCAGGGTAAAAGAAGATGGGCAGTACCTTGGTGTTTGTAAAAAGATCGTGCGGACAAGTCCCGACCAAGAAACTCCTGCACACCTTCGGATCTGTATACGGACAGCTTTCGCTCGCGTGGCTGGGTGTTCCCATCAGCTACACCCGTCATATCAGCATCGCGCGTTCCGGGAGACTTGGGTGGTCGCGGTAGGAATTCGAACCTGCTCAAGCAGCCGTCGTTGTTCTAGTGAACTGGTTAGCTGGTGTGGAAATTGAGGTGAGGGGATGGGAATTACCTGCGGCCATAGTGGGGGTTTAGAGGGCAGAGGTGGGAGAAGCGGGGGTGGGTAAAGGGGGTGAGTGGCGGTGAGTGGCGGTGAGGGAGGGAAATGATGGTGGTGAATGGTGGGTGGTGAGGTGTGGAAGTTGCGACGAGGACGTGGGAAGCTCGAATGCGCATGGAAAGCGCGTTGGAGGCCGTGGTCATGTGACTGGAGTTGATGGGCCGCTGGTGGGACAGCAGATTATCGCCGACCAAGGACTGAATGTGTTCAGAGCTATAAGTTCCAAGCACCTTTACTCGGATACAAGAAACATCATTTCACTCAGGACAGGATGGACAAGCACTCATATGCGCCAATAATCAAACAGCCTGATTCCATAAACCTCTCCTCCACACTATCCACAGCAAATAGCCATAAATCCACTTTTTAAATCCCCCCCCCCACCTAAACCCCAACTCTCCCCCCAATCATCCCTCTCTCCAAAACGGCCCTCAAATTCTCCACCACCATCCCCGCCTGCTCTCTCACCAACCCATCCTCATCCGTCGCTCTAACCCACCCCAACACCCTTGCAACCTCCTCCCTCTTCTCCCTCACCACATTCCACACTGCCGTCTTCCACTCCTCCCCAGTATTCCCCACCGTTGCTCTCAGCACCACGCCAACACACAGCACGGCCGCCCTCCTGATAATCGCCCTCTCCAATTTCGTCTCCTGTGTCAATACCGCCACCGAGAGATCCACGGCATCCCTCATAACGCGTTCCCCCATTCCAAGAGGCGATCCTTCAATCGCCGCCGACAGGATCGATAGCGCGGAAGTGCGGATCCGTAGATCCTCAGCAGAGGGTTGTGATGACCAACTAGCAACGATATTCTCCTTCACACGTAGTTCCGCTTTTTGCTGTTGAGTGAGAGGGTTTCCTTCTTCATCGAGTTCATCCTCTTCATCATCTTCATCGTTGTCGTCGCCATGAGATGGAAGTGGGTTCTTTGCCCTTACCTCCGCCTCCTTTTTCTGTTGTCCCTCTTCCCTGGTCCGGCGGCGGGATACGATCCCGATCATGGCGTTACCCAGAATTACCGCCGTCTCACCCACCAACGCCTCCCCAAGTCGCTGAATGATATTCAGCAGCGCCTCACCAATCTTCAATCTCTCATCTAGCTGCAAATGCGCACCCTTCTTCCCGCCCTTCACCCCCAGCACATCTTCATCATCAACATATGCCTCCACCAGCATCTTAGTCACCGTGTTGCCGTGTCGGTCCGCCAGAGCGGTGAGACATTTGACGACATTGAGGTAGACGAAGGAGTCGGCGTCTTTTACCATGGTGACGAGCATACGGGTTGTGGCGGTGATGTCGACGATTGGAGCACGCGCGAGAATGAGCTCTCGGAGGAGAGTGAGACCGTGTGCGCGAACGGGGACGAGAGGGTCGCGGAGGTAGGTCAAGGCGGTTTGGTAGTTTTCGCGTTGGATTTCGGTGAGGGAGTTGGGTTCTTTTGAGGGTGCTGATCCGGTGAGGGAGGGGTGGATGGAGAGCATTCCGGCGAGGTTAAGGGAGAGTGAGCGAAGAGCGGAGTCTGGGGTGAGTTTTGATAGACTCTTGAGGGTGTCCGGAAATGTGGTGAGGAGACGGACGTCGGATTCAATGAAATTTACATCAGGCGATGTGAGGATGCTGGAGAGTAGGGTGAGTGCCATGGAGCAGGTTTCGATTCGGGTTGCGTCTTCGTCTTCTTCGTCCTCATCGGATGCTTTCCAATCGGCCATGTTGCGGAGGGAATCCAGAGTAGGCGGGCCGCTGGTGATGTCTCCGGGAGTGGAAGTTGTATTCTCGGAACGATAGATGTATTCATCCAAAACCCCCTTGATGACTTGCAACAGCTCCGATGGTCTCTGGGCGAGAAGCCCCGCATGCGCACCTAACATTTCCTGAAGCATCCTAACCACAATCAACATCTTCAGTGGTTCAGACTCATCGACTCTTGCAACCCAAGTCCGGAAAATGTCCAAAAAGAACTCGGTCAGAGGCCCACTCTTTGTCGGATCGTTTCCAATTAGTGTAAAGAACTCTTCCACGCGGTTATCTAAAAGTTTAATGTTGACCGTTTCCGATCCAGCACCTGGTCGTCCAGGCGATCGTCGAATCTCAATCCCTCCCAATCCACCAGAGGCAAAAATCCATCCAGTGCCTCCCAAGCTGGTGAGGTTATGGCGAATCTTATTGAGTATATTCACATCTAGAGAAGTAGTAAAGTAAGATTTGAGGATCCCAGATACTCTAGTGTGCCATGCACTGCGCCCTGTAGCTTTGGCGTGACAAAGGAGGTCCCACAGCTGGAGGAGAATCGGAGAAACAAGTCGCTCCGAGACAACTGGTGTTGGGTGTGATGAAAGAAGGATCTCCAACGATTGGAGCGCGCCTGAGAGTTCCGACTCTGAGACGAGAGGACCTTCATTGACAGGTTCTGGGCTTGCTTGCTGTGAAGGACGCTTTGTTTCCTCCGGGATCTCAAACACCAGTTTCCTAGGCTGAGGTGTGGTAGCTTGTGTAGCTCTGTGTTCTAACTCCAATAGAGCCGAAGACGTGGTTTTAGTTTTCGGGGGCGTTGTAGCCCCAGTATCCGGCACAACAGGTTTTGGATCCAGCTTTCTGATAATCTTTTCAACAATTTCAGTGTTTGTGACTTCTTCAACCTCGGCGCCTCTTCGGCCAAGGAGTTCGGCTATGACATAGGCGGCCGCTCTCCGAAGAGTGGGGTCAGCTGAGTGAAGTAATTCCAAAAGCTGTGGGCAAACTTTGGAGAAGAAAGCCTTTGCAGTAAGAGTACTTGGCACTGAAGATATCAATCGTGAAGCCTTCGCCAGTGCATCTGTTGAAATTTGGCCAGGTCCCTGTCCTTGGGCACTCCCAGAGGTTGCTGTTGATAGAAAAAGTTGCAATATATCTTGAACACCATGGGGACGTGTGACGGGAAGGAGAGAAAGATATTGAGCTAGCGGTGCTTTGAACCAGAGAGGTGCAGTTGGAAGAAGTGCAAGCAACAGAGGCATCAGCTGGGTCGTTGAGATACTACCAGATGTTAGCAATTAATCAACACTCAGCAAGTTGGTACGGACCCATCCAGGAATTTAAGAAAAGAAGCAGTCAACTCTCGACGCTGGTCGTCAGGACATTCTGGGTTGAAGGCAAGTTCACCACTGGCGGCGATGGTATCAACCAGACACCTCTCCCGTATAGCTCCTTCTACACCCTTGAATCGACGACTCCATGATTCTGCTGAGTGGTATGTGCTTGAAGGTGCTAATAATTTGTAAAGAGTGTCCACGATGGCGCCCAAAAGCTGTCGATCTGGTTCAACGAGCTCTTCCACTCGGGAGGACCCCTTTGTGATGAGTGACGGCAGTGTAAAGCTGCGTGCTCTCCGTTCAATTGGAATCCCAACACCTGGAGAAAGCGCAGGATATATCCCCTCGAGCACAATCAGATCGAGGAGTGCCGTGACTATGCGGCGTTCATTTGGGCTTTCAAGACGGAGCCCGCTGGGAGCTGTGGATTGTTCCTCGGATATTTGGGCGTGGAGGTTTCTAAGCAGCTCGAGGGAGCGTTGGATGACAGCTCTGCGTGCCTCTGGGAGGTCACTAGTCGTAGACAGGCTTGGTGAGAGTCGGAGCACGAGGGAAGTCTCTTTCCCGGAACGGAGCTGCTCTTCGATGGAGAAGTTAGCGGGGCACAGTGTTGGATGGTTTATTCAGCACCTCGATCAAACACTGGGGCCAGGAAGGCAGCAGCCTCGCTCAGGGCGGATGGTTCCTTGGGATTCACGGCGGTCATGACGACGATGATGTAAAAGACATGAAGGCTCAGAGGGTTATCTGTTCTGATGAACGAATGGGCCCCAGCTCTCACCTTCTCACCTCATCCCACCTGGAGGTCACCACCACCTGGCTTGGCTGCATCTCCAAAAGTTGACTGATCGCGACTTCTCCGAACGAAAGCGACCCCTCCAACCCTCCCCCACCACAATGCTGGCCGCACGACTCAGGCCCCTACCACGCGCTGGCGCTCCCGCCAAAGTACTTCTCATCCCTCGAATCCGTATCCCCATCCGCTGACCTCACACCCCTCCCCCAGGCGCTGGCTACTTCTCTCCGTCCTTCCATCGCACGGCCAGCATTCTCCACCACCTCCAGCGTCCGCAAACCAGCAGTCGAGGATCAAGAAGAGTACGTCTCCGATGCCATTGTCTTTCCCGTCCATGGTCTTACGGCCTGTGCAGTGGTACTCTCCCAATTGGCTACGGCACCCGTCTTCCCCTTGCCATCCAGGCCCTCTATTCTGAACCCCTCCGCCGCAAGGCTACCCACAATCTCCCCGTCTGCGACCTCCAATTGCGATCCTACAGCGTCCGGAATCTCGAGTTCATGTGCGACTTTGCCATGCGTGCCGCCTACTACTGCAATCTCCCCGCTTTTGGACCCGTGCCTCTTCCGAAAAAGACCGAGCGATGGACTGTCCCCCGGAGTAACTTCGTTCACAAGAAGTCGCAGGAAAATTTTGAAAGGGTTACGCACAAGCGGTTGATTCAGATTAAGGACGGGAATCCGGAGACAGTGGAGCTTTGGTTGGCCTTCTTGCGGAAACACCAGTTCCATGGTGTGGGTTTCAAGGCGAATGTTTTCAACTGGGAACCTCTGGGTACCATTGCCATTTCTTTTCATCAAGGAGGAGTATGCTGATGTTTGTTTACAGGCGGCTCGCCGATCAAACTCGGTAGTCTTCGGGATACAGCCAAGAAGGCCAAATTCGGCGTCTCTTTTGGACCAACAATGGACGCCAATACCATGAAGGAGGTGGAAAGGATTTTGGGCACCAAGGAGTATCAAAAGCTGATGGAGGAGTATGCTGAACAACCTCCGACGGAGGATCCCGCCGAGAAGGCCGCAGCACAGGAAGAGATCCTCAGAGAGCTTCGGGGGGAGCCAGAGGAACTTGACCTTTCCGAGCATCACGGCCGTCTTGATACTATTACATCTGAGATCCACGATGCCAGAGTCCAAATTGCCGAACACCGTGCCGAGAAAATCGCCAAGCAGATTGAGAACGCTCGGGGCCACGTCGCTTCCGCTCGCATCAACCATTTGGAGGAACAGATCAAGAATGCTCAGGGTCGTGTCGCGGCCGCCCGGGTCGACCGCCTGGAACAACAAATTACGAATGCCCGCGGCGACGTCCTTTCTGCCCGTCTGGACCAGTTAACACAGGACATTTCGAAGTCTGCAGGAGACATTGTTCATGCTCGTGTTGACAGACTGTCACAGGAGATTGCGAATGCGTTTGAGCATGTCTCTGCTGCTCAGGAAGCTATGAGCAACCCGGTGGAGGAGGAACCTTTGGTAGACGCCCAGGAGCAAGAGCAGGAGGAGATTGCGGCAGCACAGCCGGAGGAGTTGGTTGAGATTGCAAGGCAGGCGGCGGAGCAAAGCGCTCCCAAGGCTCCGGAGCCGGAGGTGAAGGAGGCGGAGGAGAAATCAGGACAAGCTTGGCCTACTGTCAAGAAGGATAGCTGAGCTGGAGGAATAAAGGCCGCCTGGCTTAGAGCACGAATGAGTTCACCAGCCATCATCCAGTCCACATAGTTAGTGTGTAATCCCCCCATCTTTGCTCCCACGTCTCCTCGTTTCCCCAGGCTTCACATCAAGCTCGAGAAGGTCGCCTGTCACAAGGAGGAATCAGAGTTCTGGGGTTATTTGCGTAACTCGTTCGTAAATGTATAAACTCCCATGTACCATTAAGGATCTTTCTTTCGACTATTTCAAAAGCTGTTTTTGGTTTCTGCCGGTGGCCATTACAGGGCCACTTAACATTACATACTTCCACTTTGGTGCTGAATCTGGCGTGAAGAATGGGATGCGCATGCGCACTATCCGAGGCGAGACCTTGATCTTGCGCTCACTTCTGCTCCTTCATGAAGGCCACCCTTCACATCCAATCTTAAACGAGGTTCGCCGGTCGAAGGGTAACCGTCAGTGTCCACGAACAAAGTGAATCAGCTGCCCATGCATTTCAACTGCTGCCTGATTTCCCATTGACCTCTTTTCACCACTCTCCTGTATGTCGACCCCCAACAACAAGCGGCCTGGCAGCTCCACCACCTCAAATTCCTTAGCCAAAAAGTTCCGCCAAACCACTCTCTCATTCGCACCCGTCCCGCGTACTCGTCGCCCCAATGACATCACCAATGTTATCTCTCCTCCTCCCGCCAAACCCGAGTTGAAGAAGCCCCCGCCACTCAACCGTGATGACTCCACCACCTCCCAGGCAGACTCGATCTGCTCTTATACCTCTCAGGACACGAATTCGCAAGCCAGTAACTTCCTCGAGCTGGGTGAAGATGATGATAGCCAGCTTAGCCAAGCTCTGGGAAGCCAGCTATCGGAGCTGGAGTTCTATAGCCAGGAATCCGGGTCTGTGACCGCAGAACGAGAGGGTCAGCAATTCGTGTATCCAGTCCCAGTGTGGTCGCGGCCGATCAGGAAGCTCGATATGGTGCGAGAGAAAAGAAAGCCTTATGGGGCGCAACATAAGTTCCATGAAGCGAGAGTGGCTGCTGAGACCCTGTAAATAACCTCCTTCGGTATCACTTCCAGAATTTCTGGAAATAAAGCGCTAATGAGGTTGATAAATACAGTCTTGCGATCCCGCAAATTATCGCTACAACTGCTGCGACCACGGAAGGCAAATTCTACGTTGACGCTCCGGAAACCCGCTACTACCTGAACCTGCGCTTCTCCCCAAATCTTCCAAAATGCAAAGTCTCCGTTACATCTGAAGACAGCTATGCCGCTGCGATTCGCCTCCTCTCCAACTCTCCCTCCTCAGTCTGCGTCCTCAACATGGCGAGCTCGAAATCACAAGGCGGCGGTTGGCTGGAAGGGTGCACAGCACAAGAAGAGCAACTCTGCTACCGCTCCACCTTGATCCGTACCCTCGACCCGTCTCACTACCCCTGGCCAGACCTCACGGCAATATTTTCCCCCTCGGTCGCCATCTTCCGTGCTTCCGCGCCGAATTACGAGTTTTACGCGTCCCTCACGCCGCCACGCGATCCGGAGATGGTGTCGGTTATCAGTGTTGCTGCGATCCGGTGTAAGAAGCTGAAAGATCGCTGGGAGATGCCGTGGCAGCGGCGAGTTATGCGGCAGAAGATGAAGCTGATACTGCGGATATGTGCGAGGAATAAGCAGAAGAGGTTGGTGTTGAGTGCGTTTGGGTGTGGGGCGTTTTTGAATCCGAATATTGAGGTTGCGGAATTGTGGAAGGAGATTTTGGAGGAGAAGGAGTTTAGGGGGTGGTGGGAGGAGATTGTGTTTGCTGTGTTTGTGCCGAAGGTATGTGATCCGGAGTTGGATTCGAATTTTGTCGTATTTAGAGATGTGTTGGAGGGGTTGGAGGTTTAGATGTGATGGGTGGGAGAGTTACATGTCCGGTGTGGAGGATATGATACCAGGGGGCGTCATGATGTGAGCTCTCCATTATTACAATTTTTCTCTTCCTTCATGGTATCCGGTGCCCCGTGCACAAGTCAGATCAGTACCGATTCATCTATTTGGGTATCACTCAAGCTCTCCTCCATTCTCTACACAACCTCATTCACCCACAACCCCGCCATCCCCATCCCCGTGCCAATACACATCGTGTTTACAAAAATCTTCTTCTTTTGCCTCCTCGCCTCAGCCAATCCCGTCACCACCTGTCTCGCTCCAGTCGCACCCAGCGGATGTCCCAGTGCAATAGCTCCTCCCCTAGGATTTACCTTCTCCGGATCAATGCCCAGCTTCTCAATACAATACACCGCCATGCTTCCAAACGCCTCATTCAGTTCCATCAACTCGACATCCTCAATCTTCAAATTGAACTTTTCCAGGAGCTTCGGAACTGCAAACGCCGGACCGATTCCCATAATCCTCGGCGCCAGACCCGCCACCGTCGCCCCACAAAACTTCGCCAATATCGGCTGTCCCAATTTCTCCGCCATCGACCGTTTCATCAACAACACTGCCGCCGCGCCATCCGTAACCTGCGATGAATTCCCCCCCGTCGACCGCTCCCCCCATTGCGGAAATGCCGGCCGAATCTTGGCCAACGACTCAAACGTAGTCCCATAGCGAATCCCATCATCCGCCTTTACCACCACCTCCTTCTCCTCGCCTGTTTTCGGGTCTTTCCATATAGTCACAATCGGCACAATCTCCTCATCAAATAATCCCGCTTTCTGTGCTGCTTCAGCGCGCTGATACGATTTCGCCGCCCAACGATCCTGCTTCTCCCGCGTGATATCAAACTCCCGCCCAACATTCTCCGACGTCCATCCCATTGGCATCACACAATCCGCGGCTTCCTGCGACGCCTCTGTAATCGCGGGGGAAAACTCCTTCGCCTTTGTATCCCGTGTGAGCGTCATTTGCTCACACCCCATACCAATCCCGATTTCAATCGACCCCGTGGTGATTTGGTTCGCGATCTGTTGGATCGCCACTAAGCCGGAGGAGCAGAAGCGGTTGATGGAGACCACTGAGGTGGTGTTGGGGAATCCGGCGGCGAGGGAGGCCGCGCGCAGTTTGTACGGCATGTTGGGCTCGTTGACGTTGCCGCAGCAGATGTCTTCGACTAGGGATGGGTCGAGTTGGGATTTTTGGAGGAGGTGTTGGAGAACTTGGTGGATTATGATGTCGCTGGGCGTGTCTTTGAGGCCGCCCTGGTGGGGTTAGTGGTGGGTTTTTTTTGGTAGAAAGAGAAGGGGGATAAGGACCTTGGAGCCCTTTGTCATGGGTGTACGGACAGCACAGGTGAGGACAATGTCATCGGCATTTTTGGAGGTGCTGGAGACCCGGTTCAGTATTTACTATCCAACCCAGTGTTACGGGAGAACTCACATGGCCGCAACACCACCAGCCTGCCCCTTGAAATGGTTTAAAATCGCGGAAAGACGTTCAGAAGCCATTAATGTGCTTTTGGTGGGTCGATTCGATAAGTCTGTGGGTCGTGGAAAGAAGGAATGGGAAATATAGTACTTCGTGTGGGGGGTTGGGAATCCGGGGCTGATATAAGCTTTATGTGGGGTGGCACTCCTGCCCGGGATGTAGGTGGAGAGCTCGGTACCGTAGCGAGGTTGACGCCGAGGTTGAGGTGCATACATGCTGTGGTCACTGTGGTGCAGTCATGGAATGGGGTCACGGGTTCAATGGTAAGGTTCGTTTTCGCAGTGTAGTTACAGTAATAACTATGATACCTCTGTAATCCCCAAACTCTGTGCCCAACAGAAGCTTGGAGATTAGAGGGGGCTGGAGATTAGAGGGCCTTTTTTCTAGCCTATCAAGTTAGTTCCCTGCTTAAGATTGGAGATTGGGCATTGCGGGGGTGGACATTGGGGAGGTATTACTGTAGTTATCAATTAACTAACCCCTATCTACTAACAAACCAATATCCCAGTCCAAAAAAAAAAAAAAAAAATCAAAACCGCCAACTTAACGTGACGCAAGTGATGTTCTCCAACAATCCTAATGAGTATAAATCTGCCCATTAAATTCCCGCCGCCCGGGATTGTTATCTACAGGAACATAAACCACTCCCACCCAATCGTCCCCCACCCGACCTCAAAATATGAACCTGTCCATCACCTTCCCGCCACGCAACACTCCCATCAGCAAAATAAACAACCCCATTATCCTCCTCCTCCTCCTCCTCCTCCTCCGCACTCAACCATGGCACATGAACCTGCCCATTTGGCTCTCTCTACGCCGCTGTACTCGCATTCTCGGCGATGGGGACATAAACCTGTCCGTCCTCGTCTTCCCTGACAAGTGAGCCCAAGACGTGGAGCTGGGTGGTTGGCGATTGGGGGAGTGAGGGTGTGTGGCTGGTTTTTCGTTGCGGCATTTGAAGGGGGGAACTGGAGATTAGTGGTGGAGTGGTAGATGACGGTGGGGCTGTGGAGGAGGGTATGGGGGTTGATGGGGTAGGTCTAAGGGTGTGAGAGGTTATATATCGAAGGTATACTATACGAGAGAGGAAAGGAAGACGTACTGGGAGCGGGATGCTGAGGATGCTGGAAGTCAACATGACGATGACGAGGGGCCGGAGAACGTAGGGTCTCATTGTGTTGGTGAGTTATTGTGGTGTGGTGTTGGTGAGTTATTGTGGTGTGGTGTTGGTAAGTGGGCAGTTGTTTTTGCGTTGACGATATACCTCGAGAGTACTAGAGTGTGCTGGGTAAGAAAGAACAAAGTGGGAAATGGGCGGTTTTTATTGTTTCCAGAGGTGGCTTGAGCGCGGGAATATTAAGATTCAGAAACGGTGGTGGATTCGTATACTTTGAGGCTCGAGAGTGTGATGACTGGGTTTTTGAGTTAGAGTTAGTGGTGGATGGGGAGCTTGGATACTTGGGATGATTCAAAGTTGTTGGGAGTAATAGTGTTGCGTAGATCTAGGTCGTTATTGTTGGATAATCGAAAAAAAAAAAAAAAAAAAACTGGCGCATCAGTGTGAGCGTCATGTTGATGGGATCACTGAAAATACTTTTGGCGAGTCTATGATACGAGTGATGAACATTCAAGAATCTTTCAAGAAAAACAAAAACGTTTAGCGCACTAAAGAAAGAGCTCGAAGCAAAGAGATCAAAGTCAAGTAAACGGAGATAGAGATGCGCGCATTTCTATGACTGAAGGTCAAAAGCAAACAAATCAGTGAGCTCGCCTGAATAAGGGAACTTGAAGGTAAAGATTCGGGAACTTCGAAAAAAGAGATGCAAACAGAGGAAACGTGAAGCCCATCTTTTCAGCATGGAAAGCTGAAAAAAAAAAGGAAAATAATACCCAACCCCCCTGCAATACTGACTCTACGATGGAGAAACTTTGGATTTCGAGGAGTTTTTCTTCAAGCTACTCCTCCGAGTCACCCCTCGTGACCCAGATCCTTTGGTCTGTTTACGAACTCGCATGCGCCGCTCTCTGAAAGGCCAGTTCGGCTTATCCTGTCGTGAAGGCGAAGATGACCGAGATCTCGTTCCAGGGTCCTCCTGCTGTCTTACATAGTTGAAGACCCCATATATCCGTACTTCACCCTGAACGTTCCGTGACGGAAGCTGTTGGGAACTGAACTCCCGCTGACGTTTAATTTTTAACTCTTTCTGCGCATGGATCCAGTACACTTTCGCGCGGGCTGGGTCAGGAGGATCGTAATGTAGCACATGTCCTTGACCGTCGTTGTCGAATGTCCGCGCGAATATCATCCGGTTTCGGTCACCAGCGTTTTTATACACGGGTTGATTTTGGTCGATGGTGTGCATGTGTTTAATCCAGTGTGTTAGTCCGATAAATAAAGATAAGCTATCTGCGTTGGTGCAGGCTTTGGATTTTTCCTCCGGGTCCTGGGCGAAGTGGAGGCAGTCGTGCCAATCGTAGACATGGTCTTCCGCGTAGACGGAGGCGCGGGACGTCGGGGGTGCTTGCTCTTGGTTTTCCCATTTTGTGGTGTGCATGTACTTCAAGTCAGAGGTTAATAAGAGACGTGATGATAGGATGGTCTCCACATACCTCGTGGATGAAAACCATCTGCGTAGCAAGTCGGTTAAACGTCATGGCGCCATTCGTGGTAAAAGGCGCGCCGGGATCGGCAGGACCTAAAACTTGTTCGTTGATTTTATACATCCAGCTCTTGTGGTCGAGATGTGTGACTTTTCTTTCTTCGGGACGGACTTCATGGTGTCGATATTTTACACGTTCGCGCCAATGTGTGAAATCGGCGGAGCAAAGCTAAGAAATACCGCAAATATGTTAGCTAAATGCGTCTGTAGCGTTATGTTCGTCCATATAACGGCTTGAAATAGGCATTTAAGAATATATATATGAACGGGAACTTACATATATTACATCAAACGCGTTTTTAGGATCAAGCCGGAAAGTCGGAATATTTCCCGGATACGCCACCATACTCATTGCTTCCACGTCTCCCTCCGAATCTTCATCGATGCTATTGCAAATTTCAAAATCGTTCTCCTCATCATCCATCCACTGTTTAAACAGTTTTATGTTCGCCACCTTATCTAGAAACGCGTGTTTTGTTTTCTCGGGCTCGCTTCGGGAGCGGCCCAGGGCTTCATCGAGTTCCACAACATTCTCCGACCCACAAAGTATTGTGAGTGATTTGTAGTCCGGTGGGTTTGGCGGTGCTGATCTGCTGTTGTCCCGTACTGGTCGTAAAGCCGCGATGGTTTCAAGTATTTCTGGTTCGCATATGGTGTTAGCCACAGGTTTAAACCACAAGCTGGATGGAGTACGAACTAAGAACATCTGGATAACTGTCACGTGGAAATAACCGAGAAGCAATGGAATCCACCCCTAACATTAGCGCCTGCTCCTCAAATGAGTAGGTAGTACTGAACAGTTTTCCGGCACGCCTGGTACTCTGGTCAAGTTGGATTAGACTCTTCATGGTGCCCACTGCTTCTGAAATCCATTCGAAAGCTTCAGTTGCCGCGAGAGTAAGGTGAGTATGGAGGTCGTATAGTTGAGATGGATCCATCAGGAATGTATCTCTGCAAGACGTTGGGTCGATAACCACGTAGTTGCCTATTACCGTGTGGATCATGCTGCTCTGTAAGATCGCGGCGGCAAAGCCGAGAAACTTCGGTTTCAAGACCATCTTTGAAAGGTTAAAATCACAGTAGATCTGTAATGCGTCGGTTGGTGTTTTAATTTCAACGGACCCCGTCTGAAGTTGGATTTTGGAGATCCTCGAAAATCTATCACTCGACTGGCGCGTAAATGTTGAAAGTAGAGCCTAAAATCCCCAGAGGGCCTCACCCCCCTTTATGCCTGTATCGAATACATGGTAACTGAAGTCTCGTAGTCCCTCCCAACGGTGCCTGAATACCATCTCGTTACGTTGAAGCGTTGCTCATGTCGGTGACAAGATAGTAGTAGCGGCGGTAATGCGTCTCGAGCTCGGGTGGAATCATTCGCCCAGTTACTAGTTGCTAGTTGTGCTTTAGAGGCTTTTTTTTTGTGTGTGGGAGGGCTTTGCATATCCGCGACGAGTTGATACTTATGACGGTCATGCTCGTCGGATTCCAGGCGGAAACTCGTCTTAATATCCATTCTATCACGCCACTGTGCTTTGAAGTGATGTCAATCACTTCTTTCATCACGACAGAGAGGTCTCATGCATTTCAATGTTTTGAGGTTGTGGGGACAAAGGCTTTTAAGCCTTCAAAGATACTCATCAGTCACTGTTTCGGTTCAACTGTCGTTCTGAACTCAGTCAACGGGGTATACAGATTGGCAAGTTTCTCGTAAGCTTCAGCCTTCCAGTTTCTGTTATTTATCTACCATATTTTTTTACCATCTCCTTGCCCGGGATTGACTGAGCCGAACCATTTCACCATGTCAGTAAGCCAGATCCAAGACATCAAATATGAATGTCTCTGGTACAACCCTCGATTGCCAATCGTGATGCTACGGAAAATAACCGCGGGCGGTATTCCCGACCTGAAATGCTTTAGTGGCATTTATAAGCATTCGATACGTCGAAAAATCCCTCTCTAATCAATATTGGCCCCACATGGCATAAATGGGCTCTCCTTATATGGCGAATATGTCACTTTCATGAGTGTTTCGCGGTTTTTTTGTTCTTTACAGCATTATATTCTGTGAGTGATAGCTCATGCTATACTCCATACAAAGTGATTTATCTTCCTACACATTTGCGTCATCTCCATTCATGCCCATGAATGCTACAGGCAATTTAAAGCCATGAAGACATAAATCACTCCATCAACCATGAATCCAATCACCCCTAAAACAATGCATGACACAGCAAGCAGAGCTCCCAACTCTCCACGCCAATCATGCCATCTCCCACACATTTATTTACTCAACCACCCGCTCTCCTCATTCGGTTTTTAATACCCACCTTTTATTACCCATTTATCTATTTCTAGCAGCTGTGCTACATGGACGCATACACCAGCACAATAAACGCTGCCTAGCTGTGGCACTACAGGATCCAGTTAGGCGCCCGCGCGAAGCTTTGGGATGGAGGGGTACTGGTAGCTCAGCTCCTGAGCTTTGGAGTCATCACCACCATTACCACGGTAGCATCTAAACCCCGCTCCTCTCTCCATCTACTATACTCGACAACCGCTCCACCGCAGCCTATATTCTACAATCTCACCGCCTTTCTGCAGCGAAAAAAAAAAAAAAACATGGATTCATCCGAGCCCGAACCTGAGCCTGCGCGTAAGCCGTCGCATATCGCCCGAGCCATCCGCTGTATTCTCACCCCGGAACACCCATCCCTCATTTCTGGGGTGTGTCATGTCTGCAGTACTCCGCAACCGATCCGTCCCTGGACCTTCGGACCGTGTCCGGCTTGTATCAAGTGCAACCACCGGTTTTGCGGCGAGTGTACGGTGCTTCTATACCAAGCATGGCGGAGGTGTTGGTGCTGTGAATCAGAGACTGAGTTGAGAGAAAACAACCCATGGAGGATGTGGAATTGTAGGGTCTGTGGATATGCGGTGGATGTGGCGTGCGCACTTGTGTGGAGGGAGGAGAGAAGGAAAGGAAGGGATGAGGTGGAGTATCAGGGGAAAGAAGTGGAACTAGAGGGAAAGCTATCATATGATGGAATTTGAAATGATTTGAATGAGTCGGCAAAACGGAAATACAAGTGTATCTAATCTATCGTACAGAACCAAGACGAACTACAGCAGCACTGTAGTCTGGCGGTATCCTAATCCACCTATTTTCATCATCATCATCATCACATCCCCACCCTCCACCCTCTCTCGCCACTACCTCCCCCCATCAAAGTAGCCTAATTAAAAGGAAGACACCTTCCACGGATACTCAATGGGATCTCCCTTCCGCCTCCAGATCTTCTTCTTCTTCTTCGTTGTCACATGCTCAGCAAACTTCTCCTCGCAATACTGCGACTTGAATTTCCTAATGAACCGGGGGTCCCAGAGCTCAGAGGCAATTCCAACATCTTTGCATGTCCGCATGAGTGCATTCGACCGGCAACCTTCGGAGGCCGTGGGGATTCCGTTGGGGTCAAAGTATTGTTGCTCTCCACGTGCGATTGCGACGAGACTGCGACGAATAGTGGTCAGTTTCAAGCTCTGCAATGCGGGAGAATCTACATACCGGCCGTTGGCGACGAGGGCATATTCGCGGGAAACTACTTTCTCAGTGACGGTCGTAGGACCGCGAGGTGCGAGACCCCAGCCACCAGGACCGAAAGCCTTGTTGAGAATGCGGCGGTATTTAATTTCGGGGAGGTAAAGAATTCCGTCTGAATCATTCGCCATTAGTCTCATTCTTTCACCTTATGAACCAATTCCACCCAAAAGCATGATACAACGCACGTTCCCACTTGTTTCCCCGATTGATGCCGTCTTTTTGAGCTCCACGTACCTGGTTTGATCTCGATATCGTTCGGATCCAACGGCGCCATCAACACATCCGCCGCCTCTTTGGGAAACGCCTCCGCCGACATCCCGTGGAATGAGCGACTCCAATCAATCTTGTCATCTCCCGTCGTAGAAGTGGTGTCCAAGTCATCCTCTAGGCCATTCTGAAAGTCCTTGAGCACAACATTTGATGATGGTTTGTCGGTGGATTGCGGGCGAACGAGGAGCGGGATACGAGGGGCGATAGTCGGGCGCTGGAGGGCAGCACGCAGGTTCAGCCGGTGGAGGGGTCGGAGGGCCATGGAAGATGTGAGGAGGAGGGCTGGATGCGGCGAGAGATGTGGTGGTGAGGTGGATAGTAGGTATTGCGAGGAGGATTGCGGGATGATGATGATGCAGCCAAGACTGGAATGAAGAGCTCAAGAGAACGGATGGAAAAGATTATGGGAAAAATACTATAAGCTACACGGATAATAAGAAGCCACCAATTAACGGCAAGGCCTGTAACCATTATACATCTTTCACTGCAGTGCGCTGCCAGTTCCCGTGCTTTTCCCAGCACTTCTTGAAGACTAGCAACTGTTATTACCACACAAACATTGTTAGCCAAACCCCTCTAGATTTTCCCCAGACAAGAACTGGCTATCCAGATAAAACATGTGATGCAAACATTTCCTGACCATACGCCATCATATTTACTCTCGTGGTGTTTGCCTTACCTCGTTGGTGCACAATCTCCAATCCTTCTTGTCGACAAAGCAGAATCTGAGCTTCTGATTCCCTCTACGATACGTAACATTAGTATAGTCCTCTTAGTGCTCTGCCGCGCTAATATGGCCTCACCAGTGCATCCTGTGTCCATGATCCGTTTGTCCCTGGCCATAACTGTCAGCGTGTATCGGAGCTGCAGGAAGCTTCTTGTCTTTCTCTGCCATGACGTGGTGGTTCTGAGTGGGAGCATGTGGTGGTGTGGAGCTTCGATGTTCGGGGGAGTTACACAGGAAAACACAGATGGCAGAGAACCATATCAATTACGTATTCTTCTACAAGAGTACAGGACTGGATTCCATATCCAGCCCTAGGTATGTCCAATCCTCCTCTCATCCCCCAATTGTTGCTATAACCAACTCTATGAAAAATTTAGTTAACCATTAAGTCCAACGGAATCGACTTTGTCTTCGAATAATAACTTAACAATTTCCCTAATCCCTTTGGGCTCCCTTTATTTGAACATCGACACAAATCCACCTCACAAAATTCATACCCTTCAAGCTTTCATTTTTCCCGTGCGATATTAGTAAGAGCGGACACCAGAATCGTATCCGCCCGATTAAGAAAAAAAGACTGTCACACTACGAAGTACGAGTTATCTTCACCAAGTACACAACAAACTGCACAAAACTACAAAGACAAAACAAGAGCCAAAAATTGTGACAGTATAGAAGGGAGTAGCAGTTTATAACTATTTGACACAGGAAAGCAAAAGAAAAAACGAATCAAAATCCCAAATCAGCAGTGGTAAAAAGTATATCGGCATAAGAAAAAAGGAGACAGCTTGAGAAAAGAATAGGAATGAAAGGAGACGATACGAGACGCGGAAATGGGAGTATCAAAGACTAAGCGCTATCGATGTTGATGAGATGAGGACGAAAGGCGGAGGTGAATTTGTCGGTAGGTAGTGTCGGAAAATAAAGGTCGGTGAGGATGAGATGTTTTTGTGCTTCAACACTACCACTCATACTCGCCATTCGCCTTGTGGAAGACATATCTGAGAGTTATAGGTTAGCAACTAGCTTCTTATGACTACATCTTCCTCGAATATAACCTCCACATCACTACAAAAGGAAAACTTACTCTTGGCCATTGATCGTCAACAAGCCATCCTTGAGAACACACTTCCACTTGTTCTTTGTTCTTTGCACTTTGTCGTACATGCACAGCATGATCTGCACCGGCTCCTCGTCCTCATCATTCGAAATAACATCCTCGTCCGAATCATCAAGGTCCGAGTTGATTGCGTCCTCATCATTCTCCTCATCATCATTAGCATCTCCTTGTGGTATTCTCGGCGCCACGGACACCACCGAGGTGGATGATGATGGATCCGATGGATATGGATAAGAGGTATTTGGATCCAATGCAGCCTCATATGCATCCATTCTCCGAGCACATCGGGCACGACGCTTCTTAGATGAGGCCGCCTTGCTCTTGCCCTTCGAGACATTCATGTTTCGAAGTGCGTTGGCAAGGGACTCGGTGGCAGCAATACTTTCACGCTCAGCTTTGTTGATGCGGCGAAGGAAAATGTGGTCTGCTTCCTCGCGTGTAAGGTTTTTATATCCTTCCACGGGAATCAAATCGTCGTCATCGGCGCCGTCATGCTGCGGAACACCAGTTGGCCTCTGCTGCTGCTGTTGTGGTGGCGGCGGTGGTTGCTGCTGTTGGAGTGGTCTTTGCTGTGACTGTAAGGGGATTTGGTGCTGTTGGTGCTGCTGATGCTGCTGATGCTGTTGATGTTGTTGAAGATGTTGAGGGTGTTGTTGATATTGCTGTTGAGGATGATGCTGGGGCTGTTGCGGTCCTGGATTCATGCCGGGCAACACAAGTCCGCCAACAGGCCGGGCCTGGAGTTGGGGGGCGTTCCCAAACTTTTGCTGAATGTTCTGATGTGCTCGCATGGCTGCCAGATGGGGATCATGTGTTGGATTTCCCTGGATCTGGATAGGTTGCTGAGAAGGGTGCTGGTACATCTGCTGCTGGTGCTCCATGCCAGGCTCCGTCTTAATGCGAATACCTCCATTCTGAAGATGTTGGTAGGGAGCACTTGGATCGGGTTTGATGTGAGGTTGACCTTGAGGGGGGCGTCCCATCTGGGGGGGAATGTTCGGCTGCTCAATGGGAGGGTCCCATGGGAAATGCGCAACCTTCAAATCCGAGAGCTTCTGCTGCCAGACCTAGAGTGGAAATCAACAATAGTTAGCACATGTTCAAGGTACAACGCTGATTGTTACTTCGCCATCGAGCACCAGGTCAACCTCGTGATATGTTCCGTGACATTCCATGACCGAGTGACCAGCCGTTAGAGTAGAAGCGCGACGGCCGAGACCGGCTAATTCTGCCGCATCTGGGCGAATTAGTGGCCTTTTGCAGGCACGCCCAGTGCCCGACATAAGCACGATGGCCCCCCCCCTCGCACTCAGTCGCTATAAAAATGACCAGTGGGGCAGTGTGAGTGCTGGAGGCAACAGCCGCCCACAGCAAAGAACAGCAAAGACCAGCAAAGACAGCCAGAGCCAAAAGAGCCGACCCCCTACCCCCTTTTCATCATCTTCATTGCTCACCTTTTTCAAATCATCCAGCGTCGACGCGTTGACTCCAGCTTCTTCAAAATCGATGCGGCTACTGTTGATAACATCTTCGATGATGTTCGCATAGATGGATCCCTATTCCGCGCGAAGCTCCACATCAGCAAGCTTGTTCTCCATCATCTCCACCAGCACCGACAGCTCTCCTGGCACCCCACTGACATCCCCGCACATTCGATCCCCTCCCTCTTTCTAACTCGAGGTTTACTGACAACAAGCTGGTTTGACATGGCGGCGCCCTTGAGCTTCTAGCTCTGCTCGTGGTGGACGATGACGCGAGTGCAGCGCAATGTTCTCTTTACACCAACGAGCAACAACGGGCAACAGCGACTCGGCGAATGAGGTCTGGAGGAGGAGAGCGACAACGGATGCTTTTCGGACGTGTGGTGCGACGCGTGTTCAGTTTGTTCTGTGGACGTCTATTCTTTCAATGCTCGTCGGCCGGGGGTGGTGGTTCGGGGGATGAAGCTCACCACGCAACAAAACTGCTCTGAGAAAGCCCGCCACAATGCGGCTTAGTCAGCGGCGGGTTGCTGTTATGTTGAACACCTGGCACAAAATCCGCAAGTAATGGATGTTTGCATCGTTCCAGCCCAAGAATGATCTATCGATGTGGTACTCTCTGCGATAATTGATCTCTGGAAATACAGTTGAAGGCTGGACAGCTTGAGGCACGTCTGACAAGATTAACGTGCGAGTGATATAGGGTGCGTTATCAACCAACTCCGATACCGACAGGATTGTCGGTCTGATATCATGAAAACATTCCATCTGTTGGGGTTCTGTTTCAAACAATCTATTTGGATCATCATAGTCAATAGAAATTGCAATTTTTTTCAATCCCACACCACCCATGCGGTGAAATATTGGACTGCAGCCGTCCCCTATCTCATGAGTCCTCAACCGTCTTGCTGCACCTCCTATTTTACGGTGTTCAACTCGACCCACACTCCTTCAAGTTATCTTTGGCTTCGTCATCAGTCCCTCTTGTTCTTTCGCTACTAGATTTTGCAACTTAAGCTTTGGGAACATTGCAAACCTTGTCAGACCAGCGCCAAACCTAGTTTACTCACTACCATCCTCCTCCTCCACGCCCCGCCAACGGTCGTAAGATGCTCAACCTCCTCGTTTACGCCGTCCGGTATCTCTGGTCATCAACAGAGCGCAACCTTACTGCCACAGAACGCAACCGATCAAAAGGCATCAAACCATTAAAAACCCACAGGAAGCCACCTGGCCCGTCAGTTTTGGACCAAATTCTGGGATACTTGGATGTGGTGGATCCGGCTTTTGAGGACGAGGAAAGGGAGGAGGAGGTTATTTTGATGGAGCGAGATGAGCTGGAGCCGATGAGGCAGAGGGTCATAGAAGAGCTCAGAAGGAGGGCAGAGGAGTTGGAGCGGAGGAGGGTCGAACAAGAGGAGAACGAGAGATGGATATCAGCGGACGGGTGGGGGACGGTAACAGTGGGAGAATCCGTTTTTGTGGACAGCGGCAAGGACTGGGGGGTGAGGAGTGTGTCAAGTCTATCGACGGTTGACAGTGGGTTAGACTTGGGAGATGATAGTGACTAGTTTAGGCGGTTTTCTTACTGGAGCTGGTGGGGATGGCAGATCTTTTTGTGTGAATGTACAGTATTCGAAGTGAGGGCTGGTGGGAGCAAGGACACTGGTAACGCAAGTAATGAGTTGGATGTGTGCCGGATTAGGATGGTCATTTAGTGTTATTGGTGATGTTGATGCAGAGTCATAAGCGGAATTGGAAGCAATGAATGGGCTATTGAGCACCGCAACACTGCATGACCACACTGGTGGAGCGGTGAACTATCTCGAAACAACAGCGTGTAAAGCCCATCCAAACCCCACTCTAGGCTTCAGAATCAACAAGACAACCTACGGCGCCCTCAGATGACACTGCTGGGGTCTCAGAGTGCCACTGCTCTCGGCCGAGAGGTTACTTACCCGCAGTATATATAACTCCCATATATTTGAATTAGAGTTTACTCTGATGTATCCGGATTCACGCTCTATCAATTCATGCGCAACTACTGGTATTTGGACATATCTAGCTGTTTCACCTTGAACGTCTGGTGATTGCGACCTGAACTGAATGCTATCACTGAGCCTCACCATTGACCACATTTCTACTCGCTGCTCACTTCACCTTCGCCTGTCCGTCCGCACCTCGCTCTGCCATTGCAACGTCCGTTCGTACTCTTCCTCTATCACCTCGATATAAACACCAACCTCACCACCATCATCACCGTCCCCAGCCTAGCGCAAACGTTTCTGTCGGCAATCTAACTTCCGTCGATCCCCTGTCGCCAATCATATCACGAGCCGTGCAGCAGCTCAATGGATTCCCTCCGCCGTAAGGCCTTTTCCCAGCCTGGTTCCTTCGGCGACCGCTCCACCTTCGAATGACAATTCCCAATGGCGGAAGGTCATTTCACAACCCTCCACGGCCCTCCGCCAAACCCGCCGCCTCCCCCGCAACCCGTTCCTCCGCCCGCTCCAGTACCCCGCAAGAATGTCATCGCCCGGCTTGCGCATCCATTTATCTCCCGTCCTCCAAGCTCGAATGGTGCTGGAACCCCGAATCACTACCCCTCAACGAACAGCGCTCCAGCTCCACCGCTAGCTACCGTCCGAACCGGCCCGAGAAACATTACCTATGAAGCTGGGATTTCCATTTTCGCGCTTTCTGCACATGCGGATGGGGACAAAGTTGTGTTGGCCGGACGGGAGCATCTAAGGATATTGAAGATTCTGGATGATCACGAGCCTGAAGAGTTAGCGGTTCTGCGACTTCCTGGAGAACAGAAGAAGCAGGTTCTCCAGCACGATGTCAAATGGGGCGTTTATGGGAAAGCGAAAAATTATATCGCCACTGCGGCGACAAATGGGAATATATGTCTTTACGACGTGAATACCGGACGTGTTGAGAGGACTTTAAGAGAGCACCAACGACAAGTTCACCGGTTGGACTGGAACCCAGCTGGGGAGATACTGCTGAGTGCGAGCCACGATGGAACAATCAAGCTTTGGGATACGAGGGAGCGGCGGAGCAGGACGACGTTTGTGTGCAAGGCCGAGGCAGTGCGGGATATTCAGTGGAACAGAACGGATGCGTTAGTTTTCGCAGCTGCATTCGATTCAGGGATTATCCAGCGATGGGACTACAGGAATCCGGCGATTTACCAGAAGAAAATCAATGCGCACAATGGACCCGTTTATTCGCTCGATTGGCATCCAGATGGCAAACACTTGGCTACTGGAGGTAGGGATCGGGTGGTAAAGGTTTGGGATTTCCAGCAGGACGTCGACCCCAGGAATAAGCCGAAACATACAATTTGGACGGCTTCGAGTGTTGGGAAAACTCTATGGAGACCAGTTACTAGCTCGGCAAATCGAGCCAATCAGACGACGGAGATTGCGACTTGTGCGCTGGCGACGGACTACAGTTATCGTACCGATAATAGGATTTTGGTGTGGGATCTAAAAAGACCATATTTACCTGCGAGAAAGGCTGAAGCACACGAAGGTACGCCGACGGGTATGCTGTGGAGGGATGAAGACTTGCTCTGGTCTTGTTCAAAGGATACATTGTTTATGCAACATGATATCCCGTACGCTGTAGAGCCGGTGAAGAGATTAACTATGAACACATTTGACTGGAGCCCGGAATCGGAGTTGACTTTTGCGATCTTAAAAAGATCAAAGAATCGGAGAAATGGTGGATCCAAGGTGACATTTGATACAGAAGATGATTTGGTCAGAGATGACCGAAGAAGACATTCGCACAGTGGCTCATTCAAGCCGACAAAGACCTCGATGAAGCCGGATAGCCCTTTGGATTCACCATTGAGTATCTACAGGCCCAACCAGGTTACAGCGAAGCTGGAAATCCCGCAGTTATTTGACAAAGCAGCTTTTCGATATCTGGCTACGCACTACATCATCGACCTCGACGGTGAATGTGGGGGGCGGAAGTACACCCTTTCACAGGCGCTTGAGCTGAATGCTCGTTACGCATGGAAAGCACAACAGTACCGAACGGCCCAAAGCTGGAAGATGTTGCGGCTGGGAGTTGAAGCTTTACAACGTGAAGAGAAGAAACTGGGTGCAACAACCTCACAGGGTCTCGTTGCCAGAAGAGCACTGGGGCTCTCGGGAACTGATGTTATCCAAAGTGGAGGAGTGACTCCGGTTGCTTGCCCGTCGCCCCCCACAACATTGTCACAAAAGCAACAGCAGCCAGTGGAGGAAAATGTGAATTTACCTCCAGCACAATTCGGGCATGGACCTTCTTCATCAACTGCTTCCACGGACGGAGATGAGTCCTCTCCTGAAGCGGAATATCCACATCGTGTCCGGCATGGAAAATCCAACGAGCACCACGACAGCCGTCACGAGTCCCATCCCCATACGCACGAACGCCCTCGTCACCTGTACGGTTTCAACCATGAAACCATATCCAAGACTCCCTCCTCACTTTCCGCAACGATACAAGTATCTGCTCTTCAACCTAGTGCCAGCAGTTCTGACACCCCGCTGCTCGATCACGGCAAACAACACACTCAAACCGACTCCGAAACTGGTTCTCTCCCTATCTTGCAGCGTCATCTCTCCATGGCATCCGACCTCACCTCCAGCTCCTATGCTGGCACAAATATCTCTACCACCGATGATGACACTTCTTCCCTCCCCCGCCCATCCGCAATCGCAGGGCACATGGCCGCCCCCCGGCACCTTGCCGTAATCGCCGAACACCCTCCTCCTCCCTCCCATGGAAATAACCATTTTAATCATCCACACCATCCCCATCACACCCACACTCACCAAAAGCACCTCCACTCGCACGCTCACCATTCGGATGCACCTCCCTCCTCACCATCTACCCCCAATACAACGCTCCCCTATGACCCCACCACCTTTCTCGTCAAGCTCCTTCCTCATTTGACCCTCACCGGCGACCTTCCATCCGCCTCCACCCTCCTTATCCTCTTCTCTCCAACCCATGAATTCCCGCACCTTCTTGCTGCCGATGTCCTTGAAACCTATCTCACTCTCCTCTCCCAGCTTTCACTCCACACAGTGGGCGCAACCATTCGTAAGCTCGTCCAAACGAACGTCGATGCAGCCGTGGACCTCAGCTGTGGGAGCTGTGGGAGAGCGGTAGGAGGCCGGGGAGGCGGGTGGTGTGCTGAAGGGTGTATGATTTGCGGTGTGCTGGGGAAGGGGAGACGGTGGTCAGTGTGCGCGGATTGTGGGCATGGGGGTTGTGAGGGATGTGTTAGGGAATGGTTTTTGGGAGATGAGGAAAAGATTGACGTATGGGGGAAGGAGGATGGGAGAGAGAATGGGGACGAGAGTGGCGATGAGAAAGAGGATGAGAGAGGGTATTGTGCAGTACCCGGTTGCGGGTGTAGGTGTTTACCGCGCCCCAGCTCAAAGGTGGAGAAGAAAATCAGAGAGGAGAAGGCAATGGCGGATAAGGCTGAGAAGAAGACATGACACCCCAACATGCTTTACTGGTGAGGGGAAACCGAAAAGGGCCTTTATCGTTTGACATGGGACACCGCTTTGTTACATGGAGTTCGATTGGCTGGAGGAAGCACGGCATACGGTATGGAATTGTCGTCGCAGTAGTGGTAATGCTAATCTTCCTATGTTGGCTTGTTTTAGTGGTCGGTAGCTATGTTATTGTTACTATCCATTGATTTTATGAGTCCCCGGAGGTGGTTGGGCAGAATGTGTGGAAGTTTAATTTGTGGATTGATAATGGCGGGGGGTGGGGGGGCGTTTCTGGGCGTTTGAGGTGGTTGTAGTGTGTGTTATTTATTGGATATTTAGGAGTGTATTGAACGGGAGATACGTGGTGTTCTTAAAGCAGTCGGTGGAGCGCTCTGATATAATACTTTACATTGATTGGGTCTCATCGTCCCGCTATGACCATTTGAAAAGATACTGGATCCTCATCCGTTCCCCATCCCATTCCACCCCACTGGTATATCTTGTCCTTCGTTAGCCATAACCCTGATTGAAAAAGCCAGTACTGTGTGTGTTTGCTCAATTGTTCCACAATCATCACTCGGGTTACGGTTGACTGTTGATGTTGCAAAACTCAATGGGGACAAGACTACACATTTTTCTGTACCGACACTCATTTTTTTGTAACATGGTGTTTGTTCTCACAAGTATACTCTTTCCTTCTGTAGCCATTTTTCTGTCGAAATTTCTCGTCATAACACTCTTTGACCACCTCTTGACACATCTCGTAAGTTTAACTTAAATTGTGCCACGGGCCTGAGTTCCCAAAACTTCGGCGCCCATCATCGTGGGTCATGTGTCTGGGGACAGAATAGTTGAGGACAAGTCACAGCTCTCCAGTTTAGACTTTGTCTTTATGATTAAATTCCTAAGCCCTGCCCAGCTGTTCTTTTTCTACTTGCTTGCTCAGCACCGCCTCCACATAACACACCCCATTAACTTCTACGACCTATTAACACTCACATCTCGCACCTCGCAGCCATAGAATACTCCAAGATGGCCCCAAGCAACTTACAACAACACCTAATGCAACAGCGCCATCCAACTCGTGGAATTATCTTTTCGCAAAAGGATGATGCACACCAACTCTATTCCACTCCCATCGACCGCACCACTGCGAAGTTACAAAAACAAAGAGAGCGGTCACGTCACCCAAGAAGTCACCCCTCAAGTCGAAGCACAACTTTAACACCTTCTAACCACTATTCCACCCTTCCCACCACCGCCACGGCTGCCAACATGGGCCGTAACGCCAAATTCATGAATACTGGTCGCAGTCGACCAACTAATCCTTCGAGTCCGAACGCGGCCCGTGATATTCCGTTCGCAGAAGCTTCCGATGAGCAGTTTGATTTTGCTCGGCCGGAACCCTCGCTGAAAGAGCCGCCGCAGCAACAGATTCCGTATCCTTGGAAGGAGTTGGTTAACCGCGTTGAAGAAATGGACCTCTCGCATGTTACGAATGGGAGGGAGAATTATGATGGGAAGGAGAGGAAGGAGATGACGGAGAAGAGGAAAACGTGGTGGAGCAAGAAGGAAGAGAACAAGGTTGGGGTTGATGAGAAGTTAAAGAATAAAAAAGTTGAGGTGTTGAGAGAGGGTGAGTGGGTGATTCCACCACCGACAAAGGAGGAATTAGAGTTGGCAAAGCGGTGTAAAGAGAACGTGGAAAGGCAAGAAAGAGAATGGAAAAAGGAGAAAATGGCGCTTCAGAAGAGGTTGGAGGAAGGTTATGAAGAGGTTTAGTGGGAGTGAATCCCCCGACGGGGGATCGCTTGTTACCATGATACTTTCTATTACTTTTTGGATATATTACTTGTTCTTATATTATTATTATTATTATTATATTGAATGATTGTTCTGTCACGTGACATAACAAGAAACTCTGGGCATCATGCATCACGTGGCGGAACATGCCGAAGCTCCCCAGACAGCGCCGTCAACACCACGGACGCGTTTCACCCAGCTGTGTGTCCGCATCCTCATCCTCCCCTCCACAATGACCACCAAACCACCCCCCGCTGCTGCAGCAGCGACCTCTTCATCCTCCGTCCTCCCTCCCAACCGGCGCTCCCAACCACTACGACAGGCCCGCACCACACGCAAACCTCCTCGCGGCGCCCATGGAGCTACCGATACCTCCAGCTCAAACACCAATCCGCAGCACCTCCCCCCGAAAAACTTTTACCCCGCGCTCACCGCCTTCACCGATGCCATCTCCGCCCTTCCGTCAGAAACCATTCGACACTTCACCCAGCTCAGGGAAGTCGATGCGAAGGCGTGCAATCCCGAAGCTCAACTGCGCTCTCTAATCGCCGCCGCTGAAACGCTCGCTGCCGTACCCGACCCTGCGAATACGCCCGACCCAGCCTACACTGCCCTGTTGGAGGCCCCAGACATCACAACGCCTGTCGGAGAGAATACAATACACGGACATCCAGAAACCAGGAGGGCAAGATGCGTCCAGATTCGGCAGCAGGTGTTTGACTTGATTTCTATCCAAGATGAGAAGATCCATGTGGTGACGACAGCGAATGAAGCTCTTCAGAGACTGCTTAATAGGCTGGAACATGCGTTCGCGTATACCGAAACAGAGATACCAGCGATTTACAGGGTCGGTAGTGGCGAGCACTGGGCTTACAAGGATCCAGGAAGCGTGAATGGTAATGGCAATGGTGGTAATGGAGGTGGATCTGGGAGGGCTGGAGGAGGTGGTGGTTCCGGCAACAAGAGAGGCGATCAAGACAAGGAAAGTCATGTTCGCAGTGGTGATAAGAGGAGAGAGGATGACCACCCTAAGAAGAAGAAGAAACCACAACAAGAGGATGCCAATGGGAAGAGACCGGCAGAAGATAAGAAAGAACCTGGGCAAAAGAAAAGAAAGGTCGCTCCAGGAGAGAAGGAGAAGGGCGGCAGCCGATCAGGCACACCGGCTGTTGCTGCGACGAAGAAGAAGCCTGCACAGAGCAAAGAGAAGGATGCGAAGAGACGGTAAGGTTTCCTTATTTGGGCTTTTGTTTTTCTATTTTGTTTCCATTTTTCGTTTTATACCCTGCATTTTGGTTTCTTTGGTTTCTGTCTTATCTTGGATGCCGATTGGGCAGCACTTTTGGAGTCTTGGGTTTGTTTCATTGAGTCGCTGCGCATTTCATCGCCAAGCATACACTGCCGCGGCGTTCCTGGGTTTCTTGAGTTCTACCGCCTGTCTCTCTTTCTTTCTTTCATCAGGTCTTATTATCGGATTTATAATATCGCTGCCGTATGGCGGGAGATGGGTAATGGCATTGAGGACGGAGTTATGTTTTCCTGCAGTTGAATTTGCATGTTTAATCAGTCATCTATTATGTACCTGCTCTGCTTTCGTCTATTCTTCCTACAGTATACTCCTCAAAGAGAATCGAAGCTGATGCTCTCTCTTTTTCAGACCGCCTCCGCCTCCTCCTCCCCCGCTTCACGCCGGTGCTCAGCGGCCCCCGACGCCGCGACTCCCAACCCCTACTACGGCGGTCGCGCCTTCCCCTAGGATACCTGCATCTAAATTGAATACACCCAGTACATCGAAGCCTACTTCCGCTGGCGGGCCTGGATCGATCCCGCCATCGCCACGAATTGGCACATCGGCCCTTGGGTCCCCAAAGAAATCCCACAGCGCCGTCCACTCTGGTATGCGTAGACCGTGGCGCCATCAACCGTGACCAGTAAGCTGATATCGTTGCAGGCTCCACTGCGGATAAGAAACGTAAATCGAGCACAGCTGGTGCATCCACTTCAACATCCTTCAATACTGCCACTGGTGCGTCATCACGCCCAAAACCAACAACTACGTCTTCCTCATCATCCATCAAAAACATCACCTCTTCAAAATCCTCAAAATCTCATTCAAAACGCCCTTCCACCACAACCGCAACTGCATCTCCACGTACGCGCTCCCCAGCACCAAAAGAAAAAACTGCAACTTCACATCCATCTTCGCCTGGTGGTGGCGCAACAGGGGAAATCGACCCTGATGCGACCATGGAAATGGAGATTGATGAGCCAGCCCCTGAAGAGCCGAAATCGGGCCGCAGGGCAAGAGAGTCACCACACACCTCTACCACCATGGACATAGACCCTCCCGCCACCTCAAGCTCATCAAAACGTCGCCGTCCGTCGTCATCACATCCCAACCGTGACAACCAGGATGTTGAAATGCAGGAAGCGCACGGAGACGTCGCTGAGGATAACGATAACGATGCAGATCCAAACGCTGATGGTGAGGGCGCAAATGAGAATGAAGACGAAGATGAGGAAGAGGAAGAGGGCGATGAAGAAGAAGAGGAAACATACTGCTACTGCGAAGGAGTCAGTTATGGCGAGATGGTGGCATGTGATGGCGAGGACTGTAAAAGAGAATGGTTTCACTTGGAGTGTGTGGGACTGGAAACAGCGCCAAGGGGAAATAAGAAGTGGTTTTGTGAGGAGTGTAAACAAAAGATGGCGGAAAGACGGAGGCAATAATTTTTCTTTTTTTCTTGCTACTCATTTACTAAGGAGGCTCTGTTTGAATAGCTTTTTTCTGGCATTTTTATGGTTGTCAACAAAATCAGAGGTACAATACCAGAGTTTCAAATCATTTTGGACATGGGAGCAATGGATGGACGTGGACGAGTGACCAGTGTTCATCAGTCCATCGTTCCTGCGCGTTTCGCACGTCACGGAGCTTACCGTCGCAATCGCAAAAAGTTCGCCCACCTCAACCTCACCACGACCCGCCACCACCCTACCCCAACACCTCATTCACATACTCCGGCCAACACCATGATCCGAACTCTCGCTCCCAAGAACGCGCGCTCAAAACGAGCTCTCGCCGAGCGCGCTCCCAAAGCCGTCGAAAACCCGAAAAAAGTCCTACTCCTTCGCGGCACCAGCTCCTCCGAACTCATCCAATCTGTCCTCTCCTCCCTCAACTCTCTCAAAAAGCCCTTCACCCTCAAATTCACAAAAAAGAATGCCGTTCACCCCTTCGAAGATGCCGCACCGCTTGAATTCTTCTCCCAAAAGAACGACTGCGCGTTCTTGTGTGTCGGCTCGCACTCGAAAAAACGTCCCCACAACCTCGTCGTCGCGAGAATGTTTGATCACCGACTGCTCGATATGGTGGAGTTTGGGGTCGACCCTGATACGTTTAGGAGTGTGGAGAACTTCAAGGGCGTGGAGAAGCCGGCGGTGGGGATGAAGCCCATGTTGCTGTTCACTGGCGATGTGTGGGAGAAGGATGAGCGGTTTCAGAGGATTAGGAGCTTGTGGATGGATTTCTTCCGTGGTGAGGAGATTGCGAGGGTTGATGTGGAGGGGCTGCAGTATGTAGTGAGTTTTGCGGCGAAGGAGGGTGAGAATAAGCTCCATATGAGATGCTTCATGATTAGGACGAAGAGGGCGGGTGGGGGGGCTAGGTTGCCGAGGGTTGAGGTCGAGGAGATGGGCCCGAGGTTGGATTTGACGATACGAAGAGAGGAGAGGGGAAGCGAGGAGTTGTGGAAGGAGGCTTTGAGGAAGCCCAAGGGTGTCAAGGTATGGATTCATGCTGCATACGCTGGCCGTTGTATATGTGGATTGGCGCTGACTATTTCAACAGCCCAAGACGAAGAAGAATATCGACATGGATATCATGGGCGACAAGATTGGCCGCATCCATACTGGCAAGCAGGAGCTCAACAAGATGCAGAGCAGAAAGATGAAGGGTTTGAAAAAGAGGGCTGCGGATGATAGTGATGACGAGGATGCGGAAATTATGGAGGACGACGACAGTGACGGTGGTGTCCCGGTTGAAGACGCTCCAAAGAGCAAGAAGAAGGCTCGGAGGGAGTAGAAGCGGTTGGGGAGGAGTGCGGCGAGCGTAATGAACGGGAAATGTTGGTGCACTTATCATGGTTTCGGAAAAGCATGGGTGTTTATTTTGTTTGATTTTCTGTCATGGATGCTTTCAAAATGGGTTCTCTCGGGAATTGGGGTTGAAATGGGAGGGCAAGTGCGTGCCAGGTGACTGTAACATGTTGGGACGACCAATCTCAATGAATAGAAACCCTCAATGGGTCCCCAATACAACCAATATCCCAATGATTGTCCAATTCATACTCAACCCTCCTCTGCCCCCAGCGTCATCGTGCCCGGGTGGAAGCGGCAAACCGAAGCTGCATGTGAACTTCCGCGCGAACCCCACCTCCGCAACCCCGGTGTCGAAAACGCCCACCCAAATCCATCTTCCGCCGCCGCTGTCACTCTCCTCTCCGCCCTAGTCCGAGATCCTCAGTCTGCCCGCCATGTCATCCTTTGCCTTCGCCCGTCCCTCTGTCCTTCGCGCCCTCCGCCCCGTGCGCGTCCCCGTCACATCACAGAGCACCCTCGCCCGGCTACTCAGCACTCTTGCCATTCTCGAGCACCGCGGCGGCAGCGTCTCTTCGGGCTCTCTTCCTGCGATTACAGCTGCCACAAAGCTCGGTGGCCCCGTCACGGCATTCGTAGCAGGCTCCGATGCCGCCTCTATCGCGGAACAGGCTGCAAAGATCAAGGGCGTTGAGAAGGTCTTGCACGTCGCCAATGGAGCTTACGACAAGGTACGGACAAACACTCTCGGAATGTTTTCCCAACCACACAATTCGAGCACCAAAGCTGAGAGGAACTTCGATGATACCACCAGGGATTGCCAGAGAACTTTGCACCTTTGTTGGCCGAGAACATCAAGGCCGGCGGATTCACTCACATTCTTTGCGCACACTCCGCTTTCGGAAAGAACATCATGCCCCGCCTTGCCGCCCTCCTCGACGTTCAGATGATCTCTGACATCACCGAGGTCGTCTCGCAAGACACCTTTGTTCGCCCGTTCTACGCTGGTAACGCTGTTGCCACTGTTCAGAGCTCGCAGCCCATCAACATCATCACCGTCCGCGGCACTGCGTTTGCTGCCGCTGAGACTGGCGCTGATGCTGCTGCCATTGAGGCCGCCCAGGACACCGATGCCGCGGCAAACATGGAATGGGTTGAGGAGAACCTTTCCAAGTCTGACCGCCCGGATCTGGCCACCGCTGGAAAGGTCGTGTCTGGTGGACGTGGTTTGAAGGACAAGGAGAACTTTGACAAGTTGATGTCGCCATTGGCTGATGCGCTTGGTGCGGCTATCGGTGCCAGTCGTGCCGCTGTCGATGCCGGCTTTGCCGACAACAGTTTGCAGGTCGGCCAAACGGGCAAGGTCGTTGCGCCCGAGTTGTACATGGCTGTCGGTATCAGCGGTGCCATCCAGCACTTGGCGGGTATGAAGGACAGCAAGATCATTGCGGCCATCAACAAGGACCCGGATGCACCCATTTTCCAGGTTGCTGATGTGGGTTTGGTTGCGGACTTGTTCACTGCTGTAAGTGTTGAGAAATGTGTGGGGTAGATAAGCAGCTAACCGAGGAACAGGTGCCGGAGTTGACGGAGAAACTGAAGAACTAGAGGATGGAGGCTGGGGTAGAGGGATGTGTAAAATAATATCATAGAGTACAAATGGGCATTATATCATGATCCTTCAAGCAGAGAAGAATTGTTTATGAGGTCAGATGTTGTATGTTATGGCATTTTGATACATGTAATTTGGATGCAACCCCTGTCAATGGTCATACAGAATGAAGATGGATGCCCATGCCTGCACCAAACTCTCCCTTCATTTACAAGCTGTACAATGCCATATTGATTGAATCTCCGGCCCATACACTTCATGGATCCCACGTTGATGTTCATCATCCCTTGCCATGGTCGGTGTTGCACAGTCGCCAAAGCAACCAGGGCGGTTTCTCGTCCACAGCCAAACGCCTCCAGCTCCAAACGCGCCCAAGCTCCCCGTCAACTCAACCACCCCCCACCGTCAACACAAACCCTCGCAATACCCCGGCCCAGCACGCGCGGCCATCTGAGCTATCACCATCTTTCCATTACCACATTTCCTGCCTTACGTACTATCGAGAGCTATGGACCGTCCTTCAAGTTCATCGCGGCACCATGGCCATGGCCTTCACCACCCCCAACACCAGCTTCACCACCTGGACCACCACGATCCCTACCAAACCCATGCCCCAGCTCACCGCTCCGTCAAATCTGCTGCTTCAAGTGCATCCTTGCGGACAAGAGTTGGGAGCATACATACTGCTGCGCCATCGATCATCTCAATGCCGGGCACCCCGCTAAGGGAGATGTATAATCCTCCTCGAGATCCTAGAGAGGAGCCTGATAATGGAAACGTGAGGGTCGTTGTGCGAGTACGGGGGTTTCTCCCGCGGGGTTAGTCGGCCGGATTCCACTTTGTTTTGATCTTTTGAAAAAAGAGCATTTGACTGAGCGGAAATCCTAGAGATTGAGAAGGGCGCAAGAAATATTATAACAATGAACCCGGATACACAAGAGACAACGCTACACCCCCCAAAACACAGCAATGGCTCCAAAAAGGCGTATGAGAAGAAGAACTTCACCTTTGATCGATCGTTCTGGAGCTGTGATCCCCGCGATCCTCATTATGCTAGTCAAGAAGACGTGTATGATTCTCTCGGCTCCGAGTTTCTGGATCACAACTTCGACGGATACCATACTTGCATCTTTGCATACGGCCAGACAGGGTCAGGCAAGAGTTATACCATGATGGGGACCCCGCATCAAATGGGATTGATCCCCAAGACATGCAAGGATCTTTTTGAGCGGATTGAACGTAACAAGGATCCCAACGTCACTTTCTATGTCCGCGTCAGCTATTTTGAGGTCTACAACGAACATGTCCGGGACCTGCTTGTCCCGAGACGCGGGGAGGTGTACTACCTCAAAGTTCGAGAAAGTCCAAGCGAGGGCCCATATGTGAAGGATTTGACAGAAGTGCCAGTAAGAGACATTAAGGAAGTTATCAGGTTGATGCGTCTGGGCGACAAGAACCGGACCGTCGCCAGTACTAATATGAACGATACCAGTAGCCGGAGTCACGCTGTATTCACGCTGGTACTGAAGCAGATTTACCACGACATGTCCACAGATGAGACTACCGAGCGATTGGCGAGAATTCGGTACTAACGTTCTTTATTCCGTGTTTTTTCACCATAACTAACGATCAACAGACTTGTCGACCTCGCCGGATCCGAACGAGCCAACTCAACTGGTGCAACTGGAGCCCGACTCCGCGAAGGCTCCAACATCAACAAATCCCTTACCACACTCGGCCGCGTAATTGCCGCTCTTGCCGACAACTCTTCTGGGTCTCGCCAATCACGGAAACGTGAACTCATCCCATACCGTGACTCCATCCTCACCTGGCTCCTCAAAGACTCTCTCGGCGGCAACTCTAAAACCGCAATGATTGCCTGTATCTCCCCCACCGACTACGAAGAGACTCTCTCAACTCTCCGCTACGCCGATCAAGCAAAACGAATCCGCACCAAAGCTACCGTGAACCAAGACCACATCTCCGCCGCGGAACGCGACGCCCAGATCAAAGAAATGCAGGAAACCATCCGGCAGCTCCAGATCAGTGTCAGTCAGGCGAACACGGCGAAACAGCATTCAGTCCTGCAACAAGAACAGCTGGAAATGTATCAACACGAAGTCCAGATCATGCAGCGGAAAATGGAGGAAGCGAAGCAAATCGCAGAGGGGAAAATTAAGGCCCTGCAAACACAGAATGAGGCGCTTAGGTTGCATCTCAAGTTGGTGCTTGAGACCATCAAGAACCCTATTCCAGATGTGGCGCCCGTTTATAGGAAGGAGAATGAGCCCTGGACGGAGCAGGTGGATAGTGATTATGTTACGGATGAGAGTGAGAGAGAGGAGGAGGAGGAGGATTATGAGGAGGAGGAGATACGGAATGCGTTGTTGAGAGACCTGGGCGTGTTTAGGAGGAAATTGGTGGATGATAGGCAGAGGTTCGTGGTGGGGGATGCGGTCAAGGCTGAGTAAGTGACTTGCTACGGTTGGTTGGAGGATGGGAGTAATGATGATGATGAGTGGATGGATAATGATTGGAGGCACCGGCGAAATACCGCCATGTTTAATGCGTTTAATGAGTTAAATCTGATACCCCGGCGGGATTTGAAACGGATGGGATGGAATGGGAGTTTTAATCAATGACTTTTATGTTCTTGTAGATGGAGCATGACTCATTCGGCCTGATAGTTTATCTCTTTGTTTGTATTTTTCTGTAGAGTTATGTTGCTTGGGAGGGTTGTGTGGTAATGAGTCACCTATGGGTGGATAGGAGGGACGGTTAATACAAGTAGTTTTGGTAAGCCTGGTAAACACGGTGGATGGATCTTCATCAATAGCAAGCTTTAGCAACCAAAGATGAGGAAGTTAGTGCTTGAAATTGAGAGGAGACTTGTGGGTTGATGGGTGAAATAAGATGCCACCGGTGGTAGTCCTACTCTCAATCCATCCCTGAACACGGTATAATTGAGAGCAGATAATCCCTCTCAATCGTTTCACAAGTCAGGTATATACTCGCACATAGCACAGACTTAGTCCAACATTCCCAAACAACCAGATTCTTGCACATGTTCAACATTACAAACATTGTATTACAACTTCAAGTTAAACACAACCAGCACCAACGTTTTATCCAGCGCCAGCGCCAGAACTCCCGCCTGCACCTCTCTGAGCTACATTACAGTACAGTACAATAATACTGCATCCCCACCTCCTCCTCGCGATACTGAGGATTACCCATTAACTAGGGTTGGTTTACTACTACCCAGTACTCACTAGATCCCTCAACCCTAATCCCAAAAACATCACTTATCCTTTCCCCATCATCAACCCCTCTCATCCACTTCCTGGCCTCAAATACATCTCCCCATTCGGCACAGCGCGCACACACGGATCCCCCCTCTGCAGCTCCACTGCCTTATAAAACCCCCTATGCCCCAATTTTCGGGGCTCGGGAAAAACAAGGTGCAGCGAGCGGGAAGAGGAGATGGAGGTTGTTGGTGGTGGTGGTGGGGTTGTGGAGGTGACGAGGAAGGAGGAGGTGGTCGGTGTGCGTTTGAGGAGTTTGTTGGGACGGCGGATCGGGCCGGGGAAGGGTGTGTGGAGGCGGAGGAGGGTCGTGAGGGCGTGTTTGAGGAAGGCACGGAAGAGGTGGGGCATGGCGAGTGGGATGGAGATCGGCGGAGAGAGGGGAGGAGGATGGAGGTCGGGGAAGGAGAGTGAGAGAGAAGCAGTGGGAATAGGGCGATGTTGAGGGGATAGTAATGATTGTAAGTTATTATTTTTGTTGAGTTAGTATGTTACAATGACAAGGATTGCAATGTGCTAGTATGACAACAACAACATTTTCTGAGCCTCGGGATGTTTTCAGCACCATCGAAGTCGTGATGATCCCAGAGACCCCACAACTTCCTCATCAGCCTTCCCACCCCGCCAGCCTCGTTTAACTAGGCTCTCCACGTGATCACGCGTCACTCCCAAGCTCCACGTCTTCCTCCCTCCCCTCTCCCAACCACCCACCATGCCCCGCCGCAAATCCACCAAAACCCCAACCCATCAAACCCGTCTCGCAGGCATCAACTCCAGCCTCACTACCGTCCGCGCCAAACGCACACCCGCCTCTGCACCCCCAGCCGCAACAAAGCAAGCTACCCTCTTTGCGTTCTTCTCGCCGTCGCCGACCCCGCGGAGGAGCTCATCGACCAATTCGGAGGCGTGGGATGGCGATACCGGGCATCGGAGGAAGCGGCTACGGATGACGCCGGAGCATGAACCGAGACTCGAGGTTGCGGAAAGTCAGCTCGCGGGAGTAGTACCGGTTGTGACGTCGAGGGAAGTACAGATGATACCGACGCCGGCGGTGGAGTTGGAGGAGGAGGAAACGGCGTCGGAGGATGATGAGGAATATGACGATGAGAGAGGGCTTCAGGCTCATTTTATGGGGAGGAGTGAAATACAAGTGGGGCAGGTTACGCCGCGGAAACCGAGGAAGCCGGTGGTACCATCGTCGTATACACCGAGGATGGCGGGGGTGGGAAGAGTCGGCAGCCCTGTTGCTGTGGGAGGAGAAGAACCGGAATCACCAACGAGGAAGATGTTGTGGAAGAAGAAGGATGTGGTTATGGGGCCATTGAAGCCACCTGGGCCTTCAGGGGAGGAAGAGGATATACGGAGATTTTCACTGCCGCCTTCTTCACCCCCGAGAAATGGGTCGCCAGATACTATCACAGGCCCTGATTCCCCGCATCCGATACTTCGATACCCCAAAGACCGCATCATCCCCAGCAGCCAGTGGTATGAAAACGATACCCAGGCTTCATTATCCACCCAAATGACGCGCTCGGATACAGGCCTATCGCAGCCGGATCTTCTTACACGCACGAAATCTGTTGCAAGTATGGTGAGTGTGCAGAGTGATGGAGATGATCTGCCTCCTCCGGCGCCACCACGACGGTTCTCGAGTAATATCACTATTGCGAACTCGTTTGGAAGTAGTTCGTCGGCGTTGGATTTGTCGCCCACGGGGACACCAAGGTTGCGGAGATCAACTTCATCTTTGGTGCAAGGGGATATGGACGATAAAGAGCAAGACGTTCTCCTAACGCCACTTGAGTTGAATCCTGCTGAGAAACAAGTACCTCACGATGAACATGATCCGTTGGAAGACTGGATCCAAGCAGCTAACCAGGCATATACGCATTTCACGGACCCTGAACACATAGACCGTGCCTCATCGCCGGGCGACCCGGATGCCGCGTTTAGTTTTCACCCGATCAGGACACAGCGGTTCCCTATGGAGGGGTTCTTGTCATCCCAAGCACCAACGCAAACTGAACCTCCACTACACCCTGAAACGCAGAATGTCGTTAAAATGGAGCTTGTTTCTCAAGTCGGTACGGTACCGCAACTCCAGGGGCTGGGAACGCAAGCTATTGTTAAAGCGGAACCATTCTCACAATTGGGTCCGGTATCGCAGGACATGGGATCTGTGCATATTAAGCCAGACCCAGAACCTCTGGAAGACCAGTCGCAGCAACGTGATGATCCTCCAATCACCAACGGCATTCCACACTCATCCCCTCATCATCATCATCTCCGAGCCCCTTTTCTTCCTCCGTATGACACCGGTGAAACCACCCCCGATACATCAGATGCCGAAATAGAATCGCCTCTACCTCAGTCCCCCAAGCCCTTACCAGGTCCTCATCTATCCCAACTGCAAGATAACGAGCCCTTGCCATCAACCCAGGACGCGTCTCTGACGGTTAGCCAATTGCTGCCGAATAATTTGATGGAAACTTTTCCAGTACCGCCGGATGAATGGGCGCAGACACAAATGTACTCGCAGATGAGTCAGTTAAGGGCGTATGAGGCTGAGGAGACACAGGATTGAGAGGGTGGGAGGGATGTGTAAATATTTAGTGGATATTGATGAAATGGTGGGGAATAGGAGATTCCCGAGTTAATTTCTTGAAGGATGATTAACCATCTATTGTGCGTCGAATTGACATCCATGTATGATTCCCCATGACCTCAACCTACACTCGTGTAACCACCACTAAAATTTACCCTCCCCACATCATCATCCACCACACCTCCGGCCGCTCCACCTCGAGGACTCAACCCCGACAAGCTCCCCGGCCTCACCACCACGACCATGTTCTCCCTCCGCCCCCTCCTCCGCGCACTCCCCACCATCCGCCCGGCCCCCATCTGCCCGACTCCCATCACCTCCGCCCTCCCCCGCCTCCCCACCTCGCTCCTCCAATCCCACCCGACCTCCCAAAAGCGGCTCGCAACCTTCAATCAAGTCCGCCGCGGATGCCGCAAGCCCCAGAAAGCGCGCAAACCCGTGTCCCCCGCGCTCTCGGAGGGGCATCGCCCGCAGATGAAGGGCGTGTGTGTGAAGGTGTCGGTCATGAAGCCCAAGAAGCCTAACTCTGCGGAGCGGAAGATTGCGAGGGTTAAGTTGAGCTCCGGGAGGTTTGTGACGGGGTATATTCCTGGCGAGGGTGAGTGTCGATACTGCTATCTCTTGGACTGGGTGGGGGGACGAGAATTGGAGGGGAAGAATGGGGGATTGGGGGGAGGTGAGGGATTGGGTGTGAGGGCTGATGAGAGGGATAGGACACAATGTGCAGCAGCATTCGGTCGTGTTGGTGCAGGGTGGACGTGCCCAGGATTGTCCTGGTGTGAGATATACGCTTGTGCGGGGAGCATTGGATCTGGTAGGTTCTCCGTGGAAGGGAGAGAGAGAGATACTGATGGACAATTGTCTAGGGCGGTGTGCCGAATCGTCTTACATCGAGGTCCAAGTATGGTACCAAGAAGCCCAAGAACTAGAGGGTCGGAATATAATAGATGTTTTTGTTTTTTGTCATGATATCAGGCCGTGAGCGGGTTCGTGAGTGTGAATTGATGCCGCAGCGGGATGAATCGGAGAATTGGAGTCTCGAGATTCAGATGTTGGGATCATACAGATATGGTTGTATAATACACATGTGGAGTCAATTGGTATGACAACATATGGTACAGTATCCAGAATCCCAGATAAGCCACTCAGCTCCTCAGAGCACTTTTCCGGGTGATAATTCATGCACCAACCCATCCAACGCTAAGCTCCGCGCAATCCCTGTCCAATTTTTGGTCTGCGCATTCTCCAGAAGCGAGCTCTCATTCTCACCTTTCGCAACCACCACCACAACACTCACCACGACAACACACTTCCCAAATGGGCCGATCAACAAAGCGCACAACCGGCGGAGCCGTCGCAGAAGCACCAGCAAAACGGAAGCGGAGACGCAAGGCGAGGAGGACTGATGGTTTGTCTACACCAAGAAGAGGAAAAAGTTTGTTGGTGCTGATGAGAATCGCGATTGGTAGTATCGAGTTCGTCCGAGTCGAGTAGTAGTGAGAGTGATAGTAGCAGTGGGGAGGAAGAGGTTGCGCAAGGGAAGAGAAAAGGACCGGCTGTGGTGCCGGAGGATGTGGAAATGAAGGTGAGTGAGTGAGAACTCGATTGTCGAGGCAGTTCATTTGCTATTGATTATTGACACTATTCTACAACGCAGGACGCAGATGTTGCTTCATCGTCAGACGAAGAAGAAGACCAAACCGCCGCTGATAGCTCACATACGGAAAAGGTATTATCCTGCCTTCCCTCATACCCATCCGGCACCTCTAACACCACGACAGAGCGGTCGCATACCCCCACAACTCCGCAACTTCCACGATCCCCTTGCCGCATCTCGGTTTGAAGAATACTACCTAAACCTCGTAACGCAAGAGTTCGGCGATGATCTCTACTCCATACGCGACGCGAAAGATTTTGACCCTGCCAGGTCGATGCCAATGCTGGTGAGGGCTTTGAAGCAGGGTGTAAATATATTTGATCCGGACGAGAAGCGGATGCTGATAAGCAGTCTATCGAAAGGCGAGGGAGAATGAATGGTATCGCCGTTTGCCACCGTTGTGCTGGGTGACAAAAATGATTCCGTGAATGGAGGTGTCCGCGCCTCACACGCAGGGTGTTGGTGATCCAGATTGTAAATGCTTCCGGCCTTTCAACCGCCCGTTCTCAACATAGTCGCTGGCCTTAAACATGTTTGTTGTTGGCTCGTACTCTTTCCACATTTGAAGTGGTTTCCCATCATCGAGAGCACGCGTCTCTCTTCGTACGGCAGCTTCGGTTCGCTCCACCTTTGTGGTCATTTGTTTAATGTTCGCTCCGGTTCTAGCCAATAAAGCCTGCTTCAATCAGACATCTGATTTTGGGTCCTGGGGCTGGGTGTAAATACCTCTAAAAGGTCAATTTGTGCATAGACGTCTTCCAACTCCTCTGCAATTGGGATCAACTCCTCTGCAATCGGCTCGATGATATTGCTGATCTGAGATTGTGCCTATGCCCATTACTATCAGCGTTGCCTTCGCTCCATGTGGTCCCACCCTCCACCACTTACATCTTGAAGAATGTCCTTCTGATTCTCCATCGATGCTCCACATTCAGCGCGTAATCTGGAGACATTCGTTGCCTGTGCGTCGCAGAAATCCAGTCAACACTGCATCCTTAAGCCCGCAAACACCATTCCAGACCACCCAGAGTGTCCATACCAATGGAGCGAACAGCGACGACCTCAGATAGCCCGCAATCTCAGCAGCAACTTCTGACGGAAGATCCACGGCCGGTGGTGGGGATGTTCTATCAGCCTGAGGCATGTTTGGTAGATAGATAGTTCGTTGGAGCTTGAAATGCGATGCGGTGTGATGCTGTGATGAGGGCTAGGAAGTTATGGAGCGGGCGAGAAAAGAGATGAGCTGGCCATATGCATGCGAGGCGTGCAGGGTGCGGAGAGTGGAATTATTGATGGTGGGAGAGCTTGAGGGTGGGTGTTTGGCGACCTGTGAACGTGTGGAGGTGAGCTGCAGCGAATCAAGTGACGCCAGTCCCATGCGCATGAGAATCATGGTGATTGTGGGTTGGCCAATGATATGGCAATGGGGAGTGTGTGATAATAATAAGTGATTGATGATGTCCCAACAAAGTAATTTACCTTCTCCACCACACAGAACGTGTTCCATTCAATTATTCAGTCCGAGCTGGGTTTCCCAATTGTCTGTGCGGACTCTGGCCGTGGCTACCGTGCCAACACGAGTTTGTGGCTTTCTTCTCTATTATTTCGACGGAATGCTAGATTATGTACTCCTGTGAACTGGAGCCTCTATGTGGTTTTCATATAAGTGTAGCCTATTGCCTTTGTATAAGCTTAATCTAAAGTTATTGAAGCTTCTCCTTGACCACGGCTAGATAATCTCAACTTTAGATGGCAGAAACGTTATTGAGATCCTCTTCACATAAACTTACCTTAGCTCTTCTTCATCAAACGGTGATACAAGCGTCAATAAAGCAACTGCCTTCATTATCCCCTTCCGCGTCTCCTATGATTACAGACAGACTGCCCAACCACATCTCTCACTCGTCATTTTATCACGTGATGCAATTCAGACCCGCGATCTGTCCTCTGCCCAGCCCAGTTCATCAACCTCCAAGCTCCTTTCCACCACCAGCTCCCCAACCGCCGAAACCAGCACCACATCCCAATTCCCCGCCTCCGTGTCCCCCCGACTCCCCACACTCTCACCTGACACCTCCCAACCCCCCAATCACGACAATCACCACAATGGCAAGCCCCCTCTCCCCCTTCCCCGAATCCCCAGCTCCCATAGCTAATCCTCAGCAGTCTGGATCTCCTCGCACCGCTTCACCAGCTGCCGCTGCGTCCGGCTCGGATGCCGTCCGCTCCTCCTCCTCTCGCCCGTCGTCGCCGACGCCCCCCGGCGGCCCCAAGTCCGCCATTCGGAGGCGTGCTGCGCAGGATCGTGCGGCTGCGCAGGCGAACCAGAGGCCAAGCTCGACCCGTGCGGCGGGTGCGGGTGGGAGCAGTAGCACTATGTTGAGTATGTTTTTTTCTCTCTTATGGGATATAGCGATCACAGTGAAGGAGGGGTGGGATGAAGGGATGGTTAGATGGAGGGAGGTGGAAATTGGTAGAGAATGTGATTGCTGATGGTGTGGTTTTACAGAGCTCTACACTGACGAGAGCCCCGGATTGAAGGTCGACCCTGTCATCGTGTTGGTGCTTAGCTTGGGCTTCATCTTCTCTGTTGTAGCGCTGCATGGTGAGTTTTCGATCCCACGTTACTTGCTCATTGGGTTCACTGACACGTTAGTATAGTTATCGCGAAGCTTACAAGGAAATTCGCTGCTTAAAGTCGGAGGAGGGTGATATGGTGAAGCGGTGATGGGTGTTTTTTTTTGCATCATTTCTTGCGTGTGCTGTTGTTTTACTACTATGTTTCTTCGTCTGTGCCGTCGTTAGGGTGCATATTTGCGGGTAATTGGATACAGTATGGAGTTCCAAAATTGTCAATCAGTGAGGTGTACTGGTTTCGATAGTTTCCACTGGCTTCTGCTACACTGCATAGTGCTGTTACAAAGAAAGGGAACAAGCTAGTTAAAAAGATAAGAATACGGCTTTATTTTTATATTACTATTACCGTGCATAACAGTGCAGTTCGATACCATAACCAATAAATTCTCCTCTTACTCATGGGTATATCCTCCGCAACACTTCTCAACATCTAACCGCCAAAAGTCTCCATCTTCACCCCCTTCCTCCTCTGCCTCTCCTCGTACCTCTCCCTCTCCCTCAAAATGCGGTTCACAATCTCTCCCGCACTAACATGTTGCCACTCATGCTTCTCAATCTCCCGGTAGATACCTCTCTCCTTTGCATCTTTATACGTATCCTCATCCCCGCTCCCAAGTTTCGTCGGGCCATGCCACACAGCCTCAATCTTGCCTCCAAACTTCGCCGATACCTGGTCCAGAAACTCACCGGTTGGAGTGTAGGGCGCGTTAACAATGACCGCCGAGACGTACCGACACTGGAGCACCAATAGCGTGCGCTCCAGCAGGTTCATAATCGGATAATTGAGGCCTTTGTGAGAATTAATTGTGGTATCCGAGTGTAGCCCCAAAACCAAGTACGGTTTCTGGTCTTTATAAGCCGCAGTGATGAGAGAAAGCACCGAGATATGTCCCGGGGTGAACAAATCGAATCCACCATCAACATAGATGATTGGCTGTCCCTCCTTCGGCATGACTCCAGCAACAACAGTATCCCATAACCCGTGCTCCTTGACCCCCTCCGCATTCCTCGGAATCTCCAACAATGGCGGCCCATTCCCCTCGACACCCGCCGAATCCGACGCATACGCCCTCAATCTCACCAATTCCGCTTCCTCCACCTCCTGGAGCCGGTGATGCATATGATGGTTCCTCGACAACACTAACATCCTCCCGACCAAATCCGTCGTCGAGATCCCGGGGGTACGCTTCACAATCTTGAATCTCCCTGCCTCCTTGACGATGCGATAGCAATCGCCCCCCTCAGAGTCGGTCGTCAGATCGTCGCCGTGTACAACGTATTTACATCCGAATGCGTCGAGCCAGGCTGGGTCGGTGACGTAGGGTGCGTTCGGGACGGGCTCGTCGGACCACCGACAGGCGGAGACGGCGAGAATGCGTTCCGGGAGAGTCATGACCGTGGGACCTTTGTTGGCGAGGATCGCGGGGTCGGAGTGGATGCCGACGACGAGGTGGGTCCCGAGTTTTTTGGCTTGGAGCATTGCGCCCGAGTGCCCGTGGTGCGTGAAGTCGAAGCAGCCGTCGACCCAGATGCGGGCGGGGTCCATGGGGATAGGGGGGGAGGGTGGGGTGGAGGGGTAGCGGGGGTCGGAGAGGTCGTCGGTTTCGGTGGTGGACATGGTAGTGGAAGATGGGGAGATGGAGATGGGGTCGGTGGAGGAATTGAGGGGTGGTGGTGATGATGTGAGTTGGTGTGGAGGTAGTGGAGGTGTTGAAGTGGAGAGTGGAGGTAGATGGAGGGGTACCTTGCTGGGGTAGCTTGTCGAGTGACCTTGTATGAGATGCAGGAACTCAGGAGTCGGATGAGATCACCGAGTGATAATATAATGAATTCATGTGATAATGATCATTAACATACAGAAACTGTGGATCCTGTCCCAACTCAACACAAGCTTCAACCAGAAATATAACATGACTGCAAGCACAATCATCTACAAAAGCATCCTCCATGTTTTCCACTCTTACACTATCCACTCCCCTCACCACGCATCCTCTTCCTCCCTCCTCTTCCTCTCCGCCTCATACTCCTCAATCGACATTTCAATAATCTGTTCCCCTCTCACGGGCTGATCCTTCTTACCCTTCTTCCTTTTCCCCTTCGGCTGTACATCACCATTCTGCTCGGCATTCAAAACCTCATGCATAGCAGCATTCGCCTGCTCCTGCCGTTCCTTCTCAGCGGCGATGATATGTTCTTTGTGTAGCTCCATCTGCTTCTCATGGGCATTACGCAGGGCCTGGAGCTCGCCTTCGAGCTGTTGCGGATCGGGGAATTCAATGCTGGTTACCGTGGAGTATGAGGTCATATCTGTAATATGTTAGTTTCTAATTTACTCCGGTGGATACAAAGATACGTACCAACGGGGACTCGCTGCCGTAGCGCCTGTGTGATACGTAAAGGGTTTTTTCTTTCCTCGACATTAAACTTATTCTTTATCTGTCTTCGGGTTCTCGTCGGAAACAGGCCAGCAAGCATAGTAAAGTCTGTTCCAAACATCGACAGTCCTTCGTAGAATAATGCAATCTCAGTTGGGTCCCAGCGTTCGGTTCGCTCACGTTTGGAAAATGTGTTAGAGTTGATAAGACGGGTGTTGGTGTTTTCCTCCACAATTTCCATTTCGTCGGTTTGGAGGGCATCGCGTTCGTGGCGATCGACGCGGAGGGTTTCTTCATCGATGACGAGCTCGCCGTTGACGATTCGCATCTGTGGGGCGCTGTGGTTTCCGGTTCGACTATTGGATGAAGAGCGTCAGTATTCAATCGTAACGAGAGTTGTGGCGATATCAAGGGTATCTACCTTCGCTGGAGGTCCTTCCCAGCTGCGATCCGAGCCATTCTTTCTTCTGCGGTTTCAACATGCGCTTCTCCTCTATTAACCTTCTCCTGGAGTTCTCTCTGTTTCTTCACAACGTCATTCCAATCCATTTCAGCAAGCTCAATGAAGCGTTTCGATTTCCTCCCAATTTGAGGGTCACGGCAAAGATCCTTCATCAAGACCTTACTCTCTTCCAACCTCCGATCACCGTCGTTCTCTGGCGACTCCTCTCTTCGCGGGCGAGTTTTTTCAACCCCGAGAAACCCGACGCGTCCTTCCGGTTTCTCTTTCTTAGGTTTCCGTGGTTGTCGAGGCTTTGCCGGTGTTTTTAGTGTTCTTGGTGTTTTGGCTTTGGATTTTTTGGTCTTAGACTGTTCTTCTCCTTCTGAGGCCTCGAAGTCCTCGTCTTGATCATCATCCACGTCGATTTCCTCCTGACCAAAACCTTCCCCGTTTTCACCAGCCTCATCCTCGTCCACTGGCTCGTCCACTGGTTGCTTCCTTACTACCCTCCGGCGTTTTGGGCGTTCATTTACTGCACTAGCCTCTCCAGCTTCCTGTGCACCCTCCTCCGTAGGGGCGTCGGTGGCCGTAGGAGCAGTCTTCCGTTTCCTTGGAGCACGTGGTTTCGACACTTTCTGGGTTTTCGGTTTCGGTGCACTTTTTTTTGCCGAACTCTTAGGGGTAGTCTGATTACTTCCAGATTCCAAATTGACACCAGCGGAGACAGCCTGCGCTTCACTCTCCTCTGCCTCCGCTGTAGGAGGATCCCCGTCTGTTGCTGTCACAGGCTCAACAGGTCCAGAGGCTTCCCGCTCAGGTTCAACAGACCCTGCAAGTACTGCAGACACAGGTGTAACTGATGCGGTACGCGACCGCGGCAACTCTCCTTCATCCCTTCGACTCCCCGGTATTGCTATCGGTGTTGGTTTCCTCGCTCCAGGGGCCAGGATGACTGTCGCAGTGCTAAATTTCGGCGCTTCTCGGGGTGCCTGTGGCGGTTGTGGTTGTGGCGATTGTATAACAGCGGGAACCCGTTCCTCAATCCTCGCACTAGAGGGCGGTATATTCTGGGGCAACACCGGAGAAGAGTTTGCTGCCAGGATAACCCTCTCTACCTGTTGCTGTGGTTCCTTCAACTGCGGCGAAGGCTGTTCAAGTGTTTGCGACGGCGCCGCTGACTCTGAGACGGCACTGGGGCTCGGAAGAGTGCTGGATTCTGGGGCGGAAGGCGAAGTGGTGCTAACAGCGCCAGGACGCGCCCGCGCTTTCGGTTTCGGGGCGAATTTGCCTTTAGATTTGTCTGTAGAAGCGAGTCAGCGGCGGGGCTGGCGAAAAAGGCGGGACGATCTTGGAGACACACTGACTACGGAGCTCATGGTTGTAGTGGTTGTGGTGGTGATAAAATTGTGGTTTTTGCGAGACACAAAGGTGCGAGAGGGTGTAAGCTAAGGAAGGACATGCAGGGAATAGTGAAGAGGAGGAGGGCGAGGAATGGCGACAGAGACTGGAGAGGTGCGATCGCGGGGTAGAGAGCAGGGGCCGAGCACAGAGTTGGTGGTGAGTTGCCTTCCACTCCAGAATGCGAGATGGCGCGTGCGCACTGCGCGCCGAGATGGAGTGCTCATTTCAAAGATTTGACAAAACCGTTGGCACTGCCAATGTGCTCCACCATAAATCACTCTTGTCTGACTAACCCACGTGATAAGTCTTGGGAGTGTCCATTTCACAGGTTTTAAGCATGTTCAAATCACCATTCTACTCCATAATTCATCACTCGCCTACCTCAAGTCGGACAAGTCCTTTCGATACTTTGGAGGCCAACTAATCCACATGTGCTGGACGGCCGTTTAATAGTAGTTCCCAAAGAATGTTGGCTGATTCTACAACGTACGAAAAGTAGTTGAACAAACCCCCATCCAAAATCCTTTTCATTGTGGTGTGTTTTGCAATATCGATACAATATGGAACCGGGTATAATCCACCCCAGTGCAATCCTCATAACCCTGGGATATTCCCATCCAACCACTCGTAATATCGCAAACGCCGCATTCCCAGATGCTGCCCCGTATTCATCATCGTTTGCCATGACTTCCTGTCAACCTCAGTCTATACACCCCGTACACCCGACCACTAACTCCCCCTCCTCCCACCGATGCACCCACTCCTTACTATGTCTCTCCAACCCCCTCCTCTTCAGTTCCTCCTCGACAACATGAAACCACACACCCCCAATCTTCGGTCTCCACTCGACCCTCTCGCTCTCATCCGTCAAGCTACTCGTTCTCCTCCTATTATTCGCTCTGCCCGCCACCGTCCCTCCGGCCCTCCCAAACATCTCCGCAGCTTCATCTTTCTCCCTCTCCATATCCTCCATAAACTGTTTCCTGAGCTTCCACGGATTACTCGCCACATCGGCGAGCAAATATTCCAAACACCGTCCGAGCGCATTCTCACTCATCAGCATGACTGCGACGGTCACATCATTCTGACTATGCGGCGGCTCCGGCGAAATCGCAATGCGGATCGTATTCACCAGAAACGTAAATGCATGATGCGTGGAAACAAGAACCTTGCTGTCCAGCGGCTGGATCAGCGTTTTCTGGGTCTCGCGGTAGAGCGCCGCAATCTCGTCGGTGCTGAGTTCCGCGGCGCCGTGGTTGTCGGCAGTGAAGGTTGCGAGAGAGGCGTTGAAGCGCAGGCGGAGGGAGAGGAGGAAGTAGAGGACGTGGTAGAGGTGTGGGGTGAGCCGGGTATGGAGTTCGTGGATTGCGGGGTCGCGGCGGGAGCGGCGGAGGGGTTTGGAGATGTGACGGGAGAAGAGGGGGGTGACGGTGCGGACAGCGAGTTGGCGGGCAAGGTCTGAACAGAGAGTGTGACGTGTGGAGAGGGTGTGGAGATATACAAGGGTGGGTTTTTTGGCGGGGAAGAGGGAGGAGAGGAGGAGGATATGGGAGGGGGAGCGATGGTAGAGTAGGGTATGTGCGAGCGCCGAGTTGTGGGAGTCGATGAGGGCACGGAACCCGTGGGAGACGAGGCGGATGGTTGCAATGTCGCGGAGGGAGGTGTAGGTGAGGATTGAGAGGATTAGCTCGACGGGGAGTCGGGGGAGGTAGCTTGACGTCGGTGAGCTGCGGAAGGGATTGTTTTCGAGGGTTGCTTGATAACTGTAGTAGGGGAGAGGTGTAGGGTTAGCAGAGTGAAAGGAATGGAGGAAGCAATCGTCCAATGCTCGGTGATCTCATAGAAGGCGTGAATAGTCTACTGCTCAAACTACAGTAGCTTCCGGGGGAACTCACCTCGCCCGCGTCCGCGCAAGGATGTGCTGGACCTTGGGATGTGCTTTGGCGGCCTCGACGGCCTTTTTGAGCTGCGTTTTGGTCTCGATCAGCGCGGACTGGCGGTTGGAGCGGGAGAACATGGGCGACCGGTGGTTACTGTCGGCGGAGAGAGAGCGAGGGAAAGAGAGGAGAGGTGAGGGAGCTGTGCTGGTGGGGGTGCTGGTGGGGAAACTTGACCCCCAAGAGCTGCAGCGTCACTCGTTTCCATTGGTGGCATTGCGTCTCCATTGCCATCATCATGCGCTGGCAAAGGGTAGAGGAGAGTGAGAAGCGCTGTTCTGTAGCAGTTCATGTAAGGGGTGAGAAAGTTCCGATATGGTGATGTTGGAGGGTGTTGGAGCACGGGGGAGGGAGAGCCCCAGAGCTGAGAGCTGTAGCTGTTTCATCCAACGTCCTTGTTTCGTTTGAAGATCAGCCCAGTCAGAGAATATGGTCATCTCCAACAGCATCATGTATTACTTTGGTAAAATACCAACTATTAAACCGACAAATCCACCCGCTGTACAATTCGCTCAAAAACACCCGGAAATAACAACAGAACACAAAAACACCAAACTCCAAGCCCTCACATCCGTACTTGACATCTACTCTTCTGTACACCCTTCATCCATTACTTCATCTCCATTCATTCTTCCACACCACTACAGTGACCTCACCTCCCTGCCAACCTCTCCTCCATAATCTCACTCCCCGTCCTCCTCTCCAACTCCGGCCACAGCCTCACTACCACAACCTCCAACAGCCTCGCAATCAAGACTTTGTTTGCCTCCTTACTCTCCCAACACCCCAATACCTCCTTCACCAGCTTCCCTCTCTCTTCCGCGGGTACAAACCTCAACACCCTTTCCAGTTCCTTCTCGGCCTCCCCACGTATCCTCAGTTGCTCTTTCTCATCCGGTATCGGCCTCGGCGGCGGCATCGCGTCTCCGGGGAACAATGTCTTCCGGAGCAATGTGACGATGGCGATAGCAGTTGATGGAGATTTGAAGACAGGGGAAGCATAGGCGCGGAGGATATCATCCACAAAGGTACCGAGTGTTGAAGCGCGTGTTGAGAAGGGGAGAGTGATGAGGCGGAGGGTGGTGGGGAGCCAGGGATGAAGGTAGGGGAGATTGAATAGGGTGGATATTAGGCTGGGAAGGTGGGAGCGGAGGAGGGGACGGCGATGGGCAGGTTTAGGGGGCGGGGGTGGATTGAGGAGGTTGTTGTGGATGGTGATGGTGAGGGATCGGAGGGCGGAAAAGGCACTGGTAGTGATTTGAAAGGCTGTTTCAAGGTAGGCGAGGAGTGGTGAAGGGGGTGTTGGCGGGCTCACCGGTGGTGGTGGTGGTGGTGGTGGAGGGGTGGGTGCAGTTTGTGGTGGTGGGAGCGATGTTGGCGGTATTGGAGGAGTCGCCGGTGCCCTGTTGGGTTTTGGTTTCGACATTACTGTAGGAACCGATCCTCGTCGTGGTATGGGTGATGGTCGTTTCCTAATCTCTCCTGCCGCTAGCGGTTTTCCATTACCCAGTTTTTCTCTTTCTCTTTCCCTCTCCTTCTCCCTCTCCTTTTCTCTTTCTTTTTCCCTCTCTCTTTCCCTTTCCCTTTCACTGTCCTTCTCCTTTTCCTTCTCATCACCTCCACTCTTCAACACTCCTGTGATAATCCCATAGACCATCCACGGCTCACTCAACTTGTCAACCACATTTCCCAGCACAGTACTCCCCAGAATCTCCGTGACCAACTCCCTCTCCACATCACTCATTAAATCTTCTGATGGCAGCAACAATGCCAGGATCCCCTGCGCCATCCTCCTCAAATACAACTTGTCATCCTCCAGCACTGGGTGATTCTGAAACCCTTTAAACACCGTGACGAAATCCTTTGACGGCGCCAGTACAGTACCGAGACGTTCGCGCGTGAGGCGGATATCTATTTCACAGCACACTCAGCATTCCAATTCCCAGTCGCCTTCACCGGGATGAATACATACCTCCAATCACGGCCTCCACCACCGCCGGCACCTCATCCACAGCAACCTTTTCCCACTCCACATGCCGTATCCGCACCTCGATATCTCTCGACAGATGTGCAACCAGCTTCACAATCTCCTCTCCAAAGCTTGGATCATTGCTCACATGCGCATGGTACCAGCTAGCCACAAAATCGCGATACAGCACTGCGAGGACGGCATACAGCTGGGTGTCGAGTTCCGGGACGGAGGTGAGCGCGGGTAGGAGATCGTCGAGGGGTGTGGTAGGGGGGTGATGAGGGAGGAGCGTGCGGCGGATTAGGTTGAGCGTGCGGAGGGTTGTGTGAGTTGGAGCGGACGTGGATGGAGGTGGTACGGGTGTGGTAGAAGTGCTGCTTGTGGGATGGTTTCGAGAGGCGGAGGTGGAGGTGGAGGATGGGGTTGGTGTTGTTGTTGTTGTTGTGGTGGTGGTGGTGGTGGTGGTGCTGCTGCTGAATGGAGATGCGGTTCGAGTGACGGGTTTTTTGTGCATTATTGTGCCGTTGAGGGCATGTTCTCCGCCGTCGAGAAAGACAATTAAGAGAAGGATGGACAAGAAAAGAGGAGAAGGCGGAGGAGGAGCGGACCGGGAGGAGGAAACGGGTGAGGAGAGAGATGGCGTCTGACGTGGGAGCTCTGAGGTGTGCGCCAGTGTTTAGTGCACCTGCTCGTGTGGACCATCTGCAGCTCACGCGACTGCGACGGTGATCACCACGACTGTTATCAGGGCCCTTATCGAGTAACCGCCAGAGACAGGATCGTTTGAAACAACATTGGGTACCTGCATTTTTGTGATCATTGTATGAACACAGGGCCCTGGCATGAATGTTCCATTGGGCAGAATTACCCAAGTCCACTTCCCACCAAAACATCAACTCGTGCACAGCTTTGAAGAGAAGCCACCCTGGAAAATCCAAAACGCAACCCCAAAAGATATTTTATCAGAGGTAAACGCTGGGTACGAGGTAGCTGGGCCCATCGGCTCTAGACTCGTGCTCTTTTGAGGATAATGGAAGAGGATTTTGCTCATTTAGATTCAACCGGAAAAGGGGCCAGCGCGAACTCGGGCTATGAAAGATATAATTCATTGTTTTAGTCAGTATCTGTGGCTCCCAAACTTTCCATTGGATCACCCCTTGATCCCAGAGTAACACGGCTATCTGCCGATGTAGTAATACAGGTAATCATTGATATGAATTCATCAAGTTCCGATACAACCCGGACATAATTGGTCTCCCGGAGATCAGTCAGGTGGTCAACTGCGCATGAGCTGTGAGATTCAGGCAGGAAGCCGGCCAGCAGTTTCATATCAAAGTGTCCATCAGGCTTTGTTGAAGCCTGCCACCCAGCTGGTTTTCTCTGCTCGGATAAAGCCATACCGATAAAGGGTCTAGACATCGGCACTTCAACGATCCGCTCTCAGCGTTTATACTGACACTCCACTCCGGGTCTCTGACGTTTGAAACTGATGTGCCATTTATACCCCACACCCCGCATGACATCACTCAATCGGTTTGCCTAAAGTGCTGTTGAATGCCTTATTCCGCTCACCATTGATGAAGAAGGAAGCCCGTTAGAAGCCTGGGCTTTCACTGGAAGAGTTGTTTGTTCCGGGACTTTTCTATAAAGCCAGAACGTAATCATCCCTCCAGAATATTGTCCACGGCCCCTGCTCACTCGTACGTACATACAACCTCCGTGATGATCAAAGAGAAAGAAAAATGTCCACCGACCCCACTTGCTTATTGTCCGTGCCAGTGTCTATATCTCCGAAGCTCTTGTAAGAGTTTTCACTTGTTTCTCCCGAGTCTAACACTTAACGGCAGGTCCAGCACAGTTTTCCTCCCAAGTTCACTCCAACTGCGTCCATTATGCTCCATCCCCATGTACCCCCCACCACGGCACCCGCCACGCCCTGCTCTTAACGATCAGACGGCAGACTTGATATGCCTCACCCATACACAGTCCTCGTCTTCTGGCCGCACGCGCAGCCGTTAACGGCATTCCATGGCGTACGGCTAACCCCGGAGCGTCCGCGCAGCCAATAAACGTTGCCCAATTGCACGTCGGAGTCGGCCGCTGTCAACCATTCTGTCATTGCCCAGCTCACGGGACCACGGGGAAGCAGTTGGGAGAGCAGGAATGTCGAGTCTTATATAAGGGAGGGTATAAGGCACGAGACCGTGCTCTTGCTGATGCTTCTAGATACCTTCTCAAACTTCATCTCTGTCCATTTGAACATCTTTGTTCTTCTGTCTCGAGCCACAGACTGGCAGCTACACCAACGCCGACTCACAGCAAGCTGGAGCTAGGAGCTTCCTATCGATAACCAAACCACCCCGCATACGACCCTTCTTCACTCCAACACCTCTCAATCCGACTTGAATCAACGTCCTACAGCTTCGGAATCACACTATAGCTATTATGTCTTCATCCATCCACGCCAGCACCTCGGCCTCGGCCATCCACGACGAGCACACCTATGCTGCCCACAACTATCATCCGCTCCCGGTGGTCTTTGCGAAGGCAAAGGGGGCCAAGGTGTGGGACCCAGAAGGAAAGGAGTATCTCGATTTCTTGTCAGCGTATTCAGCAGTCAATCAAGGCCATTGCCACCCGAAGATTGTGGGTGCCTTGGTGGACCAGGCGCAGAGGTTGACGTTGAGCTCACGAGCTTTCTACAACGATGTGTTTCCGGTGTTCGCCAAGTATGTCACTGAGGTATGTAACCCCGCTGTGATTTTGGGATTCTGCGGTTTCTCGCAACACATGTTGAATGACAGCTAACAACTCGCTAGTACTTTGGCTACTCCATGGTCCTCCCCATGAACACTGGTGCGGAAGCTGTCGAAACCTCCCTCAAGCTCGCTCGTAAATGGGCCTACAAGACCAAAAAGGTCCCCGCAAATGAAGCCATCATCCTCTCCGCCACATGCAACTTCCACGGCCGCACATTCTCCGCCATAACCATGTCCAGCGACCCAGAGGCCCGGGAAAACTACGGCCCATACCTCCCCAATCTTGGGTCCACATGTCCTGCGACCGGCCGCCCAATTCGCTTCAACCATGCCGAAGACCTCGAAGTTGCGTTCCAAGGCCACGGGGACAAAATTGCTGCTTTCATTGTCGAGCCGATTCAGGGGGAAGCCGGGATTGTTGTGCCAGACGATGGTTACCTCCAGCGAGTACGCGAGCTCTGCACGCACTACAATGTGCTCATGATCTGTGACGAAATTCAAACTGGTATTGCGAGGACAGGGAAGATGCTGTGTCATCACCACTCCAACATCCGCCCAGATGTCGTGCTGCTGGGAAAGGCCATCTCGGGAGGAGTGTACCCTGTCTCGGCGGTGCTTGCGGATAAGGAAATCATGCTTACCATAGAACCTGGTACCCATGGGTCTACCTACGGCGGCAATCCACTTGGTTGTGCCGTTGCTATCGCTGCTTTGGAGGTCGTTAAGGAAGAGAATCTCTGTGCGCGCGCGGAAAAACTGGGTAACATTTTCCGCGAGGGACTCAGGAAGATTCAGAAAGAGAGCAAAATCTCTGGTGCTATCAAGACTGTCCGCGGGATGGGACTATTGAATGCTGTTGTGGTAGATGAGACGAAGCTGGAGGGCAAGACCGCATGGGAGTTGTGTTTACTGTTGAAGGAGAAGGGAGTGTTGGCAAAGCCGACCCACGGGGATACGATTAGGCTGGCGCCGCCGTTGGTGGTGACGGAGGAGGAGATGGCGTGGGCTTTGGAGAAGTTCAGAGAGGCTGTCGATGAACTGGTGAGTTCCGCTTCTCTTGAATTGCACTTGGATGGATACTAACGGATTATAGCCAACTTGGGAGGAGAAGAATATTCCCAATGGCGAGAAAACGCATAAGAATGTGCTCGATGATTGAGCATCTGCACAATCCATGAGGGAACTGGCAGAGTACGAGTATGACACAACATTGATTGGGAGCCGACAAAGGAGAGAGAATGAAGGGCTGGGGATGGAGTACTCAAGCACGATACTTGGCTCACGTATCATGGCGTCTTGGAGTTTGCCTTACATATTGAACACAGAAGAAATACAAGATCATTGAATCTCAACTCGGGCCAACCGCGCAGAACGAGATCTGCATATAATTCATGAAGGTACCGGGGACCAGGATACAGACAGATCCACATTGTCACCCAAACATGTGGGCAGACGGTCCCGTGGTTCTCTTCATTGTAGAGCTCCTCGATAACCACCCACGGCTGTCACTCGGTTTCCCCAAAAGTAGTAGATTAGGTCCCTCATCACACCCATCTCGGCGACCCATCTCAGTCGTCATGATCGCATGATTCCACCCATTCCGTGCTATAAACCAATCACCTATCTCCCACGTTTTCCAACGCCCATTACATCCATCTCGTCCTTCTGGTGCAGATTGTCAGGGGATCATGCGATGAATAAGAGCTGAGTTTGAGATGCAAGACGCCGTGCAGAGCATCTCAACATCGTGTAGCCAGATGGCGGAGAGGCTCCTGTTATGGCATCTCCGGACGTGATGAGATGGCGGAGGGGTCCTCTTGTGGCAGCTCCGGATCTTGATTAGATAACGGAGCGGATCCGTGGCGCGTGGCAACCTCCCAACAATCTTTCGAGGCGTGGTCCGATTCTCTTTCACCTCCCCCTGCTCGCTGCTCCAAGCCTCCAGCTGCTTTATCAGCTTACCTACTCCTCCTTCAGCCCTCTTTCTTCTCTGTAACCCTTGACGATCAGCATATTCGCCCCGCGAATCAGCAACACTCCACGTACCTACCTATCTGGTCTTTTTGTCGACTCCATACCCGACGCCCATTATGGCTACCGACAACAAGAACCTACTGAGCACACCCCTTCATGGAATCTACATTCCGGCGACTCTCTTGGTGGTAGGTACTGCAATTGTAAACCGTGACTGGATCCCCTACGCGGTTGGCGTTGCGCTGGTTCTCAGTGGGTTCAAGGTTTACCGGGGGCGTAAGTTCAACATTTTTTTTTCCAATGTCCCCTCTCTATTTCTGTTGAGCTTTTGCTGAAGAATTGCTGGTACAGAACCCACCAAAGTCCTCAAAAAGGACCAATTCCAAGAGTTTGAGCTGCAGGAGAAGACGGTTTTGTCTCATAATGTGGCTATGTGAGTTCTCTCCAAAGCCCTGCCCCTCAGAGACCCTTTCCCCGCAAAGCTGGCAATAGGCATTCACATGGACGACGCTAACGCTGTTCGCTAAATAGCTACAAATTCAAGCTCCCGCAGCAAAACAACATCCTCGGTCTTCCCATCGGCCAGCACGTTTCTCTCTGCGCGCATATTGACGGCAAAGACGTCGTCCGTTCGTACACTCCTGTTTCCTCCGACAACGACCGCGGCTTTTTCAGCCTTCTGATCAAGACCTATCCGACCGGTAACATTTCCCGTTATGTTGCAAACATGAAGATTGGCCAGACCATCAAGGTCCGCGGACCGAAGGGTCAGTTTGTTTATACTCCGAATATGTGCCGCGCCTTTGGCATGATTGCTGGTGGTACCGGTATCACGCCCATGCTTCAGATCATCCGCGCCGTTTGCAATAATCCAGAGGACAAGACACAGATTGATTTGATTTTCGCCAACGTTAATGAGGAGGACATTCTCCTCAAGGAGGACTTGGACGAGCTTGCAAAGGAGCATGCCAACTTCCGTGTCCACTACGTCCTCAACAATCCTCCCGAGGGCTGGACTGGTGGCGTCGGCTTCGTTACTCCGGATATGGTCAAGGTAGGTTTCTTGGGCTTTTTGGAGCGTTTGGAAGACGGTAACTGACATACTGCAGCAATGGTGCCCTGCTCCCGCTCCCGATGTCAAGATCCTTCTCTGCGGCCCCCCGCCCATGGTCAGCGCCCTTAAGAAGGCTACCAGCGCGTTGGGCTACGAACCGGCCAAGCCTGTGTCAAAGCTCGAACACCAGGTCTTCAGCTTTTAAGTGTTTAATACGAAGAAGCCTTTTGCACGGTGGGAGATTTCGTTTCTTTTGTCAATGGTTAGCTGGTCACTCGATTTCGGATGCATTGAGCGTTTGCGTGCGTTTACAAGAACAGTTTCCGTTAGATGTTTGACGGCTTGATTGGTGTTTTCCTCGATGATTCTGGGCCGAAGGTTGTGGGAGATTTGTCGATCTCGTTTTGGCGATGTGGTGGATTTGAATGTTGGGCCAGTTGAGCTGGAATGTGTTGGTGTGGTTGGAGGTGTTGCTGGGAGGATCATTGGTAATGTTCATGGTCGACGGATACCCATTACTTGCTGGAGCGTCCTGGGTCTTGATAAAGTAGGGTTGTTTCGGGATTGTATAGATATGGATTTGATTTGAGGCAACGGTTTGGATTGAACGATTAATGGTGATTCTGGGTCAATAAACGTTTCATTGTTCTCATGTTTGCATGCTTCGAATCATCATGAAACTGTGGGCAAATTGTGGGCCGAGGGATCCTTAGCGTTGGAGGAGCTCTTAATCACGTGATTACATTAACGCGTCTAACGCGTCGAGTCTCGCAGTCCGCTTCATGAGACCTCCGACTCGACATTGACAAACACATTTCCCCCACCTCTGGCCCCTCTACCTCCTGATACCATTCAATCCTACTTCCACTCTTAATTATTACCGGCTTAACAAATCCTACTCACAATGCCGCGAAAGGCATCACCGGGGCCTCCGGATCCCATTGATCCTCAACACCAAGATGTTGTTGACCCTCATATGGTATTCCTCCCCTCATTGCTATCATTTATGTCATAAACTAACCTCTTTCTTTCCTTCCCCATAGCGCGCCCACATCTACTCCCTCTGCACAGCCCTTGGAGGCCCCTCCATCACCGACCCATCCAAATACGAACTCGGCGACGAAGCACTCCCGGTGCTCAAAGACATCCGACAATGGCTGCGACTCTACGACCGCACATTGAACCGATTCGATGTTGCGCGGTGCCTGAGTGAAGCTGAACTGGTGCAGAAAGATTTACTGGAGATTATTGGCGGGTGGAGGGAAGACGAACCCGTCGAGCGGCGAGGGAAATGGAGGGTTATATTGGCTTGCAGTAAGTTCGATCTCCTCCTCATGAGAGCTCTGAGCACTGAACCTCAGGAAGCTGATTATTTCCAGTTGAACTCATGGCCCCGCTCACCTGGCCGCTCGATAAACAATCCGAGCAAATGACGCTCAACCACCACCGCCACATCCCGGTGCTCGAGCACGCCCAACGACGCTACAAAAAAGCCATCCTGCAACACCCAACCCGTCGAATCCTCCGCAACATCATCCGCACCACCCTCCCGTGTATTGCGGTAAGCTCCCAAGACCGCGACGAGCGCGACGACGCAATTATCAACCTCGCGCTCCACCTCCTCCGGAATATTGTCCAGATCGAGCATAGGAGTCCAAGCGAGTTTGATACCGGCGAGGAAATCAACAGGTCTGCGACGATCGCAGCGTTCGCGGACCAGAATGTGTTGGATTTTTTGTTGATGCTTGCGAGTGGGGTCGGGGATGAGTTTCGGAATGGGCAGGATGTGGTGCTGATGGGGATACTGTTTCATCTGGTGAAGGGGGTGGAGCCGGAAGTGTTATTTCGCGGGGAGAAGGAGGAGAGGGAGAAGATGGGGAGAGATTTGACGAGGATTTTGAGGATGGAGGATGAGATGAAGAGGGCGAATTCGAAGGCGGCCACGAGGCATAATAGGTTTGGGACGACGGTGTGGTTGGAGAGAGAGGATGGGACGAGAAGTTTTGTGTCCGGACAGGATGCGTTGTTGGCGAAGACGGCGGGGTTGGAGAATATTGACAAGTCGAAGAAGTTTAAGAAGAGAGTGGCGCCGGATATTAAGGGTGTGAGGAAGTGGGTAAGTTTGTGCTGGGGAATGTTGGTGGATTGAACGCTAACTTAATGCCAGACGGATATAGGTACGAGAATCACACTGGAGCTAAAGGCGCGGGATATACTTCGAGATTTCGTCGAGAAGTTTATCGATGCTGGTTTTAACCGTGAGTGTATTGTTGGATGCCTTTGGATATCACTGACTGTTATTAGCCCTCATGCACAGTCTTCGCCGCGCCATAGAGCACGACAACGACAACATTGATGAAGAGGCCCTCAAGCAGTTCTTCTATATTATCGGCTGGCTCCTCCGTGCTGAACGGGTCCGGCGTCAAGCAGCGACCAAAAACCGAGCCAAAGGTGCGCCGGTTGAAGAATCAGAACTCTTCACTGGTATTGCCAGTGTACTAAACCAAGAGTTCCTAGTCCTTCTGCAGATGAGAATGAAGGAGTTTTTCGACAACAAAATGTGGCAGGCGTTGCAAGCCAGTATGCAATGTATCACCCAGGTCATGTATACCATCCAGGATATGGGTATGAGCCGGATACAAGAAGACCAGGACATCGCGGAAAATCTTCAGATGAGGCTGTTTTACGATGAGCCCATGTTGACTATTATGGTGGATATATTGAAATCGTACTCACGACAACCAATGGCGTGAGTATTACAATCGATCAAACTGGTTCAGTAAACTGACGAGATCAGGTGGCTGGATAATTGCACGGAAATGGTCCATGTCCATTTACGCCTCCTCGAACGCTTCGTCCAGCAACACGAGCACGTTTACATCCGCACCAAACGCCGCAAGAGGAAAAAGGCCGTGAAACCCACGAATCCCGGAGACGGCGCCCAAAACGCGGACACTCCTGCCACTGCTGCTGAAACCGACAATAATGATGCTAATGCTGATGACAACGACGGCCACTCCAGTGGTGAAGAAAACAGCCGCCAAATCACGCAAGACCGGGCATTCGATTTCGACCGCTTCGAGTCAAAGTATATGAACCCAACGTGTATCAACACGTACATTGCGTTCCTGAAGATGTATCAAGAACTGAACACGGACCAGCTGATGCGGATTATCAAGTTCCTGCATCGTGTGACGGAGAAGAAGAAGATGGATATTTTGCTGACTAGGATTGATATTGTGAATTTGCTTTACAACATGATGCAGGGACCTGAACGGTTACCGAAGAGTCATGGCGCTTACAAGGCTATGGATGAGTTTGTCCGCCATTTCTTTCGGAAGATGTTCAAGAAGCTGCAAAAGACACCAGCGTTATATGTCGAGGTACCTCTCCTCCAACTATATTACTCCTCAAGACATATTAACCCCCCCACCTCCAGCTCCTCTTCACCAAACTCCCCGGCTCGCTGCACTACCTCCAAAACGGCGAACCCGCCCCCATAATCCCCAAACGCATCCGCGAAGCGGCCGCCCTCGAAGTCAAACCGGGTCTCTCACGGGACGAACAAATCGGCATCGTGGTAGCCGCGCTCCTCAACAGCGACCGCATTTCGTACCTCACCTGGCTCAAAACCGTCTTCCAACAAGCCTACGACGAGCGCCGCAGTTTTGAGGACGAAACCAACGCACGCCATGCCCTCGAACTCTCGGAACGCGCACAACTCGTCGAGGAAAATCCGGATGAAGCTGCTGCGCTTCCTCCGATCCCGGAGCACCCGGTTCTCGATCCGCCGGCTTTCGTGTTATCGACAGAGCATGAAGACATCAAAACAGCGCTATACAAAGACGGGCAACTTCGTCTCCTGCTTACACTCCTCGGCGCACAAAAACGCGACATCAACGCTGCGAAACTCAGCCAATGGATTATCCCGGAAACAACACCGCCGGTCACGATCCTCTCGAATCTGCGGACGCTACAAACACACATTGACGCGCCCCCGGAATTCGACGACGGCGTGACACCAGAGTCTTTGTTACGCCGGAAACCAACGTCATCCACAGCTGCGAAGAGAAAACTAAAATCCCCAGACGGCGGCGCATTGATGAGCTCCGACTCAGAACCCAACGACTCTGACAACGATTTTCTTCTCGGCGACGACCCGCGGCAGAGGATCCCCACTCGGCCCTCGTCCGATCCCAACCATAAACCCAAGAAGAAACGCCCCTCCCGTTCTCGCCGCAACGACGACAAAACAGAAGAAGAGAAAAAAGAACAGCGTCGCCTACGACGTCTCAAAGAGAAGGAAAAGCGCTCGAAGATTAAGAGTGCCATGTGGATTGAGGAGGAGGATGAGGCGGATGATGATGAGGGGTTTTGGGAGAGGGAGGAGGAGATGCGGAGACGGAATAGGGAGAGGTTTAGGGAGAGCGTGAGGATGAGGGAGTGGGCGGTTGAGAAGGCGGTGGCGGAGAGGGGTGAGGGTATGGGTGAGAGTGGGGAGAGTGATGAGGAAGATGAGGAGAAAAGTGAGGATGAGGTAATGCGGGATGGTGGGAGTGATGATGAGGAGAAGGATGCGGGCGGGGATAGTGATGTGGAGATGTTGGATGCGCCCCCGCCAGTGGTGGAACAGAGGGTGAACAAGAAGCGGCCGGCGGAGGTGGTGGATGATGATGATGACGACGATGATGATGATGTTGTGGTTGCTTCAAAGGGGAGGCCAAGGAAGAGGGCAGTGGTGGATAGTGATGACGAAGAGTAAATAGTGTAGTTTGATTCCCATGGCAATTATAATGAATAGAACATGAAATGCCCTCCTCAACTCCCCCATGCATCCACCCTCCTCCCCACAACCTCCCTTACCTCCCTTACCTCCAGCCCCTCCCCCAGCCCCAAACTCTCCACACACCTCCCCGCCTCCTCCCCACCCTTCATCACCGCCTCAACAACCCCCCTCAACTCCCCCACCTCCATCGTCAACAACCTCACCACGCCCTTCATCTTCCCCTCCCTCCCACCCTCCTCCTCCCCCAACACCATACCAACCACCCTCCAAACCTCCTCCAAATCCCTCTTCAACTGCCGTCCACCCTGCACAGAAAACTGCTGCTTCACGACCACGCCCGCGTACACCATGGCCTCGACCTTCGCCACCACCGCCACCAAAATCCGCTTCACCACCCTCCGGGCCAACGCACGCGACAGGAACGCAGAGAAGCTGGAGAGCGTTGCAAGCGGTGTTTCCAGCTCTGGAGTGATGGTGTCGGCGGTCGACGTGGACGTGGAGGACCAGTGCGAGATGCGGAGGTAGGCGCGGAGGTCGGTGGTGAGGGTCGTGGTGAGGAGGTCGGTTATGATGGTTTCTGTGCGGGCGCGGAGGCGCGAGTAGGAGGTTGCGGTTTCGTCGAAGAGGGCGGTGTCGGAGGTGAGAGGGGTGGTGGTGGGAGTGGTGGTGGAGCGGGTTGTGAGGTCTTCCCAGAGCTCTAAGAAGAACTGGGGAAAGTGTTAGGGATGTAATGGGAGGAAAGGGGTACGGGGGAGCTTACAATGTCGTCGTTCCAATCTCGCATGGCGTCTTCCAGGTACATACTACTCCCGTAGACACGACAAAGCCGTTCAAGTCCTCTCAATCCCGACAGTGATTCCAGTTCCTGTTTCGAGCTGCCTTGAACATAGCTTGCGAGCGTGCTAGACAGGACACGGAAGGCTTCAATGGAATCCGATAAGCGGTCATGATACTGATCCAGAATCGCAATCTGGATATCCATCAAGAAACGAAGGCGCTGGGAAAAGGATATCAGAGGTCGATATGTCTCCGTGATGGTTTCGAGGAGGTCTTTCAACCGCATGGCCGATTTCGTGGGTTTGCTGTCGGCGGGGTCTACAGAGTCGTAGTCGATTTCCCAGGCATCGTCGGCAGTGATGATGCTTTCGTAGCGGGCCAAAGCAACTTTAACCAGTCAGCCATATACCAAAAACCATAAGGTATAGCTTACACTCTTTCTCCACATGCAGCCACCCATCAAACCCATTCTCAACAACCAGTACCTCATACGTCATTCCCTTCCACGGTGTCATATCCGGCTCCGCAGAATACGGGGCATACCCAAAATCTTCGCGCATGGTGGCATCAAACTTGATCAGCTCGTGGATAAAGTGGCTCAGCAGTTGGGCTTGGTCGGTGATTTCCGGGAGAAGGGAGTTGATTTTGCGGCGGAGCTCGGGGAGGAGCGCGGTGATGAATTCGTTGATGGCGTCGCGTTGGTTGATGTTGGGATTAGCGGATTGGGAGAGGATGGGTTGGATGTGGTCGAGCATGAAGCGGGAATAGGTGGTGACGAGGTTGGTAATGTGGGAGAGAAACCATTCGGGCTGTAGAGATGTTAACACCAAAGGAGGAGGTACTCGCATGCAACTGTAACCTCCGTCATAGGTTTTCAGCGAGTATGGATGTGACGCACCTTGTCAGCCCTGTTCGTCTGCCTCCTCCCTTCAAAATGAAATCTAAACCGCAACGCCAACGGTCTAACCAGCACCTGAAGCGGAATCAAAACAACATTCTCAGGCTTATGCTCCAACTCCGGGCCTTGCAGAACCAGCAACTTTTCAAACGCCTTTTTAAACTCCATCTCCTGTGCGCCAAAATCCAGACCCTCCTTGGGCCATTGATACTTCTTCAGCAGCTCTTCCAGATCGGTTGAGAGGCCTTTCTTCATGTCGCTCCAAAGACCTTTTGCTGTTTTCTCGACAAACTCTAGAATGTGGACTGCTGCTCCTTCGGCCGCGTCGTTTCTGACCTTTAGCCCCTGGGATAGAGTCTGAAGCTTGGTGTAAGGAACCAACGCGGCCTCTGGGTCTCCAGCATCAACGCTCTGGCGAGCTGTGGCCGCGAGTGACTGGACTTCTTGTAACAACGCAACATAGGCTCGGGCGACATCTAACCGGCGCAGCTTTTCAATGGGGATTGAGTATAATTCTGCTGCAGCTGCCGCGGCCTCGTCAGATGCAATTCCGGGCAAACAACGGTCGATATGAGCTTGTCGTGCATTGAAGCTGTTCACGGCGGCCTCGAGAGTGTTGGAGTGGTCACTCAATCGAGTGCGGAGAGACGCAGAGGAGGATTCGGCGGTATTCAGCTATCATGACGGCGGTCAGTATGAACCTGGCGAGAAGGAGGGCTAGAATGGAACCTGTGATCGGAGCTGTTGCTGGTGTTCCTGGACGGAGGCTAGCAGGCTGTCGAGCGAGTCGAGGTCGCTGAGCGTCTGGAACTTGTCCTGGAGAAAGTCCTGGACTCGCGGGTCGGTGTCGCGGAAGACAGCTGGAGAGGGGATCATGGCGCGCGGGGTAGGACGGCGGTTGAAATTGTTGGTGGTAGGCGTGGGGATGGAGCTGTAGGTTCGTCTACCTTGATGGGGTGTGGCGGTCAACGTGGGGCTGGGCTATCGTCAACGTGTAAACTACGGCTGGGTGTTGATGACTGAAGGCCAGTATCAGAACACGTTATCTAGTCTCGTCTTCATACAAGTCTCCCATGGCTAGGAAACGGTAGATCGATTCATATGTCCACCCCGCCATGTCAACACGCTGTCGGAGGTGCATGCGCAAGCCATCACTCGCACTGGCCGAAAGGGGTTATTCATAGCCACCCTTTGTGAGGCTATTCCAGACGTCAGAAAAATATACCTACATACATACAGGCTCAAGAGTACCCATCAATACCTGGGATGATGCCGGAGAAGAGAGCTACGTGGACGTTCTTTGGCTTGGAGGTGGTGGTTGGCCTCTTAGAGTCTTAGTGCTTGTTAAGGAGACTACTCACCCCCATAGAATTGCACCGAGCTCAGAAAAAAGGCATTCAGACGCGTATCAAGAGCTCCTCAGGCACCAAAAAGAACTCATATACCAGAATAGAACGAGTGATCTCGATGGCTGACACCAGCACTAGCAGGGATTCCTCTCTCCACCAATCCCATCGCATCACTGCCCCACTGACCGCCATGTATAACAGCTAGCTCTCCCGTTCCGTCCGTTCAGCTCCATTGTCCCCCGTCCCCTCATCCTCCCCTGAGCCCGGAACCTGTCTCCAACCCATAAATCCATCTCTTTACCCCCCCCCTTCCTTTTGGGAAACATCACCACCAACATCCACATCACAATGGCTTCCACCGTCAAAGCAACCCTCGACAAGCTCTCCTCGCACGTCGACGAACCATCACAGGGCGCCGTCGACGCTCTCCGGAAACGCTTTGAGGCTGTTGGCCAAGGGCACGTTTTCACCTTCTGGGACGAGCTCTCCAAGAGCGAAAAGGCCGAGTTTTTCAAGCAGCTGGAGGGAATTGATCCGGAGAGAGTTGCCGTATGTTTTATGCACCCCCCCACCTTCAAGAGTTTCGTCTGATCCGGGTTGTGACAGAAACTCTCAGAGGAAGCCCTCAACCCTCCCCCGCCGCCCGAGGCTCCCGTTGTCGAGCCGCTACCCGAGTCCGCGACTGCGTCCATTCTCGACAGCCCAGAGTCGTCGCTGAAGGAATGGTATGAGCTTGGATTGGACCTGATTGCCAAGAATGAGGTCGCTGTTGTGTTGATGGCTGGTTGGTACTACAAACTATTTTACATGTCACATCTAACAGCTCTCCAGGCGGCCAAGGTACCCGTCTCGGTTCCTCTGCGCCAAAAGGCTGCTTTGACGTCGGCCTCCCCTCAAAGAAATCACTCTTCCAACTCCAAGCCGAGCGCATCCTCAAAGTCCAGGAGCTTGCCTCGAAGCGCACTGGTAGCCCAGTTGTCGTCCCCTGGTATGTCATGACCAGCGGACCCACCCGGGGACCAACCCAGAAATTCTTCACCGAAAACAACTTTTTCGGCCTCTCCTCCTCCAATGTCCTCTTCTTCGAGCAAGGCGTTCTCCCCTGCCTCTCCAATACCGGCAAAATCCTGCTCGAGTCCAAACACCGAGTCGCCGTCGCCCCCGACGGAAACGGCGGTATCTACCGCGCCCTCCTCCCCGAAGTCCTCCCGGACATCCGTAAGCGCGGCATCAAACACATCCATGCCTACTGCGTCGACAACTCCCTCGTCAAAGTCGCCGACCCCATCTTCCTCGGCTTCTCCGCCTCCAAGAACGTCGACCTGGCCACGAAAGTCGTCCGCAAACGCAACGCCACAGAATCCGTCGGCCTCATCCTCCTGAAAAACGGCAAGCCCGATGTAGTCGAGTACTCTGAGATTGACGCGGAAACGGCCGAGGCCACGGATCCCAAGAATCCCGAGATCCTTAAATTCCGCGCCGCGAATATTGTGAACCACTACTACACGACGCGCTTCTTCGACAGCATCCCCGAGTGGGTCGATGCGCTGCCGCACCATATCGCGAAGAAGAAAATCCCTTTCTGTGATATCGACTCGGGTGAGCAGACGAAGCCCGAGAAACCGAATGGTATAAAGCTTGAACAGTTTGTGTTTGATATCTTCCCGCGCATCCCGCTGGATAAGTTCGCGTCGCTGGAAGTGAAGCGGGAGGATGAGTTTTCGCCGCTGAAGAATGCGCGGGGAACTGGTGAGGATGATCCGGATACCAGCAAGAGGGATGTGATGGCGCAGGGAAGGAGATGGGTCGAGGCTGCTGGGGCCATCTTTACCAGTGAGCAGCCGGAGGAGGGAATCGAGGTTAGCCCATTGGTGAGCTATGCTGGTGAGGGATTGGAGTATCTGCAGGGCCGTGAGATTCGGGGGCCGGCGTTGTTGGAGAAGGAATAGACAAATCAGGGTTGTAGAGTAATGTGGGGGGCTTCGATTAAGTACTAAATTATAATTTTGATTATTCCGTGCATCTATCATACAGTCTATACCTCGTCCCCCCTCATCTCCCGCATCAATGCCCCGCCCCCTTCTCCTCCAACGCCTCCCTAACATTCCTCCAATACCTCAACCTCACCACCTCTCTCCTCGCAGCCTGTAAATCACCCCCCTCCAACATCTCCCCCAACCGCCTCACACAGCCCCCAATGCGGTCCTCATTCCTCCTCCACACTTCCTCGACCTCGTCCTTCCCCTCAGCGCCCTCCACCTCCTCCCTCGCTTCCAAAACCTCCATCAGCAAGCCCCCGTCCTCCTCCCCGCCGTCCGCTGTAATGCCTTCATCCCCGGCTACATCGATTCCGCGGAGATGGAGAATGTGTTGTGCGCGCGTGAGCGGGTCGAGGAGCGTGCGGTAGGCGGTGTTGATGTAGGCGGAGGAGGGGACGGTGGGGGAGGTATTAGGTGTTTGGTGGGATACGTCGGGGTGTGCGAGTTGTTGTAGGGCGAAGAATTCGCGGCGGAGGGAGGGGAGGTCGATGGTGAAGGGGCCGGAGGGGGGTGGGCCGTTGGGGAGTGTGCGCGGGAAGAGGTCGTAGTAGGATTTCGGGGTCGTGGAGGTGAAACGGAGGGTTATCCGGGGGAGGAGGCGGGGGATGTGGTGAGGCCGGGGAAGGAGTAGCATTGTGTTTGTGGTGGTGGTGATGAGCAGGAGGAATGTTTTTTTGATGACGTCGGGGATGGGTGGTGATTGGTGTTTGGATGCACATGCCGGTCGTCACCAATCATGGCCTCTCTCACCCAATACGGTATACTGACAGCGAAATGTTGACAACACCCTTCTTGAAGTGAGGTATTCAAACCTAGCTTACATACAGACAACCACCATCATCGGTACACAAAACAAACACCATGGACCGGACCAGCACATTCCATACATGAAAACAAAACCGAAATAAATGAAAACAAATGCGCCGAAACCAAAAGAACTGAAAAAGCCTAAGTGATAAAGTTCCGATAATGATACTCCGTGCCGTACCTAAAAGTGCAAGCAAACTGACGTGGGAGCGAGGGGACGATGCACTAAACATGGCATCCATTTTACCTTATTTTATGGATCCTAAGCACCAAGGCGGACGCGCTTGTTGTCGAACTGGAAACTTTGAGGCTGACACTGTGCATTCACGCCCGTGTTGAGTTCAAGATCTTCGAGAGAGCGCTTCTTCTTGTTGCTGGGCGAAACCATTGTAGCGTTGAACGTTCCGGGCTGGAATTGCTGGCCGTTTGATGCAGGAGGCGCACAGTCAATATCCATATCGACATCCATATCCATGGCGTTGGACGGGTTGACCGGGACGCCCATGTCGACGGGCTCGACCTGCTCCTCGGCGGCAGCGGCCATTTGCTGATACGGCGTCCAGACATCTTTCACCATGTGCTCATCGTCGTCCATTCCACCATGGTTGTTGAGCAGTTGGACAGGAGCATCCTCGGAAACAAAGGTATATCCGCATCGGGCGGGAATGGCGTCCAGGTAGTCCCAATCGGAGTCGCGCATTCCGCAACCAATGCCAAAGCGACTGGGGCGTTGTGAATGTTTAAGCTGGAGCCAGTCCGCGCTCTTAGAGTTGGTGTAGGCAGACATGATTGTAATGAGAGGGTAGGTTCGGAATCGAAGGTGGTGTGAAGAGAAACGAGCAAGCTTCAAGCCAGGAAGCTAAGACAGTTGATGAAGATTCAACTTTGATGTGGTCTGAATGAAAGATGATGTGTGGAGGGTCAAGCCAGCAGGGTGCTTGGAGGATGGCAGTATGGAGGAGGAGGAGCGAGTGTAGTGAAGAAGAAAAGAAGCGACGGAGCCAGAGGACGAAAGATGAACAGAGGCGCTCGAGCTGGGTTCATGGCTTGTCACCCGCGGGGCCGGAAACGGGATAGCCGTGCTGACGAGTGTGCATGGGCGTTTGATTGGTCCCGGGGCCGGGGCGACCAATAAGAACAAAGCCGGGCCCAACCACTTTCTGTGTTGGAGCACGAGGCTGCGTCTCTCTGTGTTTCGCTCCGCACCATCCGCGCCTCCCGCCTGCACCGGACACCTGCCCAGGGATGCATGGACAAACGATTGTGTGCCCGAATCTGGCCAGGAAGATCCTTCTTGACTGGTTGTTGGTGTGACCGGGTCGTTTTGTGTATGCAAAACGTCTCGGGAGTCCACCGCCAGGCAGCTTGCCTTCAAATGTATCCAATCCGAGTTTCACCCCTTTGGCATGCTCTTGGACATTCCAGTGATGATACCGGTACACCAAATTACCATTCGGCTAGAGCGTGGCGTTGTTCGTTCGTCTCAGCACGTTAGCCGCGGGTGAACACCTCTCTGTGGCTTAGATACCCGACAAAACGCTGGATAACATCCCATCACGAGGGATGATTCGACACCACCACCCAATGGCACTCATGCTGTTCAACCTCACTTTATCCGCCTGTCGGGATCCCAAATAAATGAGGGACCAGGAATCAGCCATAATGCCTTTATCGTCTTGTTACTCCAGTTAATATCCACCCCTCCATCACTCGCCAGAGAGCTCGCCAGCACGACTTCAATCTGGAGGAACTTCAATGGGGCCAGCCAACACGACTGGATTCCTTACACTGTGTAATCCTCAAATTGCATCAGTAAACAATGTAATAATTGCTATACCCGTCATGGCCTCGAGACCAGAGCTACCAGCCGATCAGCATTGAACACCTTGCTTGCTCAGGCTTGTGTAACCTTCACTCCCACCTCCACAACAGCACCCACCTCCTCCACCACCTCTCAGCGAGCTCCACCGCCCTCTCCACCTCATTACACCGGGCTCTATCGACTGTCACCTCCCAATTGGAGCTTCCCCCAGCACCTCAACAGCTCCGCCATCATGCGGCTAGCTCCCACCGTCCTCTCCATCGCCCTTTCCACCGTCCTCCTCCTCACCTCCCCCACCACTGCCGTCAAGCACGACAATTTCAAAACCTGCGACCAATCGGGCTTCTGCAAGCGTAATCGGGCTTACGCAGACGCTGTCAATGCTGCCGAGTCTTCATGGAGCTCACCGTACGCTGTCGATGAGAGTTCAATCAATTTCCAGGATGGCGTTTTAACTGCCAATGTGTGGAAAGCTCTTCCGGGTGATGAATATGTTGCGAGACTCCCGCTAAAGATATCCGTGGCGACCGATGGCGTTGCGAGGGTCCAGATTGATGAGGAACGACGGCAGAAAGGAGATGTCACGCTGAGACACGATAGCAAGGCGCGGAAGGAGAGATATAATGAGGCGGGGGAGTGGGCGTTGGTTGCTAATGATGTTATGAAGCTTCATAAGGATGCGAAGATGGTCAAGTTGAAGGGAGGCGTTAGGTTGGAGTATGGATTCTCAGATACCCAGCTTCTTGTACAGCACAAACCGTTCAAGGTTACGCTGTTGAGAGCCGGCGATCCCGTAGTCGTGCTTAATGGGAAGGGGTTTATGAATGTTGAGCACTGGAGGGAGAAGAAGGAACTGGCGGAGGGGGAAGAGAAGAAAGAGGAAGAGGATGAGAGTACCTGGTGGGATGAAACGTTTGGTGGAAATACAGATTCGAAGCCAAGAGGTAGGCATGAGTCTGATTCTGCGAGAACTGTACTGATAGGGATTATGCAGGCCCTGAAGCAGTAGCCATGGATATCACCTTCCCCGGACACGGCATCGTCTATGGTATCCCTGAGCATGCCTCAAGCCTATCTCTGAAAGAGACTCGAGGCGGAGAAGGAAACTACAAGGACCCCTACCGCCTGTACAATGCCGATGTTTTTGAGTACGAGGTCGATTCCCCCATGACACTTTACGGTGCGATCCCTTTCATGCAGGCCCTCAAAAAGCACTCCACTGTTGGAGTTTTCTGGTTGAACGCTGCGGAGACATGGATCGACATTGTCAAGAACCGGAAAACCGGCGATGGGGCCAAGGCTGATACTGAAACCCACTGGATCTCGGAGAGTGGTGTTTTGGATGTGTTTCTGTTGCCGGGCCCAAGCGCGAATTTCCTTCACCAACAGTATGGCGCTCTTACTGGATGGACAGCACTTCCAGCTGAGTTCTCCCTTGGTTACCACCAGTGTCGCTGGAACTATATTTCCTCGGATGATGTCAAGGAAGTCGACCGCATGATGGACAAGTTTGATATCCCATATGATGTTATCTGGCTCGATATCGAGTATACCGATGATAAGAAGTACTTTACCTGGGATCCGCTCACATTCAAGGATCCTGTTGGGATGCAGAACCAGCTTGATGCTAGAAAGAGAAAGGTGGGCTTCAGACCTCAAGTGGGAGACTCTAGCTGACAAGCTCCAGCTCGTCGCCATTATCGACCCTCATATCAAGAACGTGGCGGGCTACAACATCAGTTCCCAGATGAATGATAAGGGTCTCGCGGTAAAGGATAAGCATGGCGAGAAGTCATATGAAGGATGGTGCTGGCCCGGTTCTTCCAATTGGATTGACTGCTTCAGCCCCGAAGCTCGTAAATGGTGGAAAACGCTCTTCACCTTCAAAAACTTCCCAGGCTCTACTGAAAACCTCCATATCTGGAACGACATGAATGAGCCCTCCGTTTTCAATGGCCCCGAGACCACCATGCCCAAAGATAACCTCCACCACGACAACTGGGAGCACCGCGATGTCCACAATCTCAACGGCATGACCCTCCACAACGCCACCTACGAAGCCCTTCTCGAACGTTCCGGCCCAGGTAACGAGCGCCGTGCCTTCGTCCTCACGCGCAGCTTCTTCGCGGGAAGTCAACGAACCACCGCCATGTGGACCGGCGACAACCTCGCGGACTGGTCCCACCTCGCGGCCGCCTTCCCCATGATCCTCAACCAAGGAATCGCAGGCATGCCATTTGCGGGTGCCGATGTCGGTGGTTTCTTTGGAAACCCGGGAAAGGAACTCATCACCCGCTGGTACCAGTCTGGTGCTTTCTACCCGTTCTTCCGTGCCCACGCTCATATCGACGCGAAGCGCCGTGAACCTTATCTCATTGATGAGCCATACCGCTCCATCATCCGGAGTGCGATCCGGCTCCGGTACTCACTCCTGCCGATGTGGTATACGGCCTTTCACCGTGCTAGTGTCGAAGGTACACCTATCATCCGACCGCTGTCGATGCAATGGCCCGGCGATGAAGACTCCTTTGAAATCGACGATCAGTTTTTCCTCGGTGATAGCGGTTTGCTCGTTAAACCTGTTGTCACGGAAGGCGCGACGGACGTCAAAATGTATCTTGGCGATGACGAGGTTTACTATGATTACTTGGACCCAGAGTACGCGGTTTTCCGTGGAAAGGGGTGGCATAAGATGGAGGCACCACTGGAGAAGACGCCGATTTTGGTGAGGGGTGGGCATATGGTGTTGAGGAGGGATAGACATCGGCGGAGCACGGGGTTGATGAAACATGATCCGTACACGCTTGTGGTGGCGTTGAATACTGAGGTGAGTTTATGGCTGAAAGTTTCAGGGGATGAAGCTAATGGGTATAGGGCGTCGCTGGTGGTGTTGTTTACATTGACGACGGCGAGACCTTCGACAACAAGAAGGGCGACTATATCTACCGCGCTTTCACCCTCAAAACGGTAGAGGGCGAAATGAAGTCAGTCAACATCCACACCGGTCCGAACGACGGGGCTGCGTATGCGGAGAAGACAAAGGACCTGAGAATCGAGAAGGTGATTGTGTTGGGTGTCCCCGATGCGTGGTTGGAGAAGAAGGTGGTGTCGGTGGCTGTTGGTGCAGAGACGTGGACAGCAGAGGTCTCGGCTACGAAGGGTGGCAAGGGGAAACCGAATTTCGTGGTGATTCGGGATCCCAAGTTGCCGGTGTCCAAGGATTGGAATTTGAGGTTTGGGGAGACGAGCGAGAGTCATGGGGAATTGTGACGGTGACCGGGGATGGGTAGAGGCACAGGGAGGTATGGCGTGTAATAAAGAGTCCAAATAAAGAACAGAACATTTTTTCTTTTTCATCATAGCAAACAGACGCTTACTCTTTGGTACGGCTTCAACGCTCGCCAACAAACATGAAATGTACAACAATACAACAACCAACGCATCTACAGCCCACAATTTCCGCTCAACAGTATAAGAAAGACAACAACAGCAACAAAAAACAACCCCCCCCCAACACAACCCACATCTCCATCTACTCCATAACGGGAATCTCGGAAGTGCCCTTGGCCTCTCTCTCCAACTGGCGCAACCGTTTTGCCATCAACTTCTGTTTCCGCTCCTCCAGCAAATCAAACTGCCGCGACTCGAGCCCGTCAATGTAGTGGCCGAAGACCATGCTGACAATCATGAAGACGGGATAGGGCTTCCACGTGTGCGAGGCGAAGAGGGGACGGCGTTCAATGCCGAGCTGCCACATGCGCACGGCGACGCCTGATGGTGGGAGTTAGTTGTTGGTTATTGAGTTTTGGTAGAGGCAATTGGAGTTGGTGCAATATATCCCTCCTTATCCCTCCTCCTCCAGAATAAAATCCTTGGGATTGAGCTCGAGGGATATATGCGCGGTGGAGCTACTCCTGCTGCGGGGACAGGGCCGTACCGAAAGCTGCCCACCCAAGATAACCCATTATCGTTGCTTCAGCGGGCTTGTGTGGAGAGAGAGTATTGTATTCCTAGTCCGTAATTCGCGAGCGAGTAAATTGGTGTTTGCGGAACCCGGGCGACGGAAAGAACTGGTGTGTGTGTCGTCACGGTGTGAGGTTGGTGGTGAGATGCACCGGGATGGGATGGGATCGATGTGGGTCGCTACCCGGACGTTACACGGGGACCCCGCCATCAAGCGTGCTGATTAGCAAGCTTGTGTGGAGCTTGCGGGAACATTAAACGAACATGTCGCCACAGGTGGTAGTAGCACGAGCGTTGACTAGAACTACGAGGGCTTCGGACAACGATTGAGAAGAATAAGAGATCCGGGAATAGAGACAAGAAAAAAGAAGAAATGTCGTTGCTGCCCGGTGTGCAGCACATTATCCTGGTGAGTCCATTCTCCAGCTTCATCCGCGTTTTCTGGACTAGAAGTGATGAACTAACAACCCCCCAGGTCCTCTCTGGCAAAGGCGGCGTCGGAAAATCCTCCATCACAACCCAACTCGCGCTCTCCCTCTCCCTCTCTGGCCACCGCGTCGGCGTCCTCGATGTCGACCTCACAGGCCCCAATATCCCGCGCATGTTTGGCGTTGAGGCCGCCACCGTCACCCAGACGCCGAAAGGATGGAAACCCGTTCAAGTCCCAGGGACAAATATCAGCTGTATGAGCTTGGGGTTTTTGTTGCGGGATAGAGGGGACGCGGTGGTGTGGAGGGGGCCGAAGAAGACGGCTATGGTGAGACAGTTTTTGACGGATACGGTGTGGGAGGGGGTGGAGTATTTGATTGTGGATACGCCGCCGGGTGGGTTGTGCTTCCTGCTTTTGGTGGAGGAGGAGGACAAACATGCTGATAGTGCTTTACAGGCACAAGCGATGAACACATTTCCCTCGCCGAAGAAATGCGCCGCTTCCTCCCTTCCGGCGCCGTCATCGTCACCACCCCGCAAGCCGTCGCCACCGCCGACGTGCGCAAGGAAATCAACTTTTGCCGGAAAGTGGGGATTGATATTCTCGGGGTCGTGGAGAACATGAGTGGCTTTGTATGTCCGCATTGCACGGAGTGTACCGATGTGTTTTCGTCCGGCGGCGGGGAGAAGATGGCGGAGGAGTTTGGGGTCGCGTTTTTGGGCGCTGTTCCGATTGATCCTAAGTTTGGGCTGTTGATTGAGAGTCAGAAGCAGATGCAGGGTGAGGGGACGTTGGAGAGAGAGTATGAGAAGTGTGGGCTTTGTGCGGTGTTTAAGGGGATTACGGAGAAAGTTATGGGGATTGTGGAGGATAAGGATAAGAGGATACCTGTGTAGGGAGTTGTGTCGGTATAGATAATATCAGGTTTCTGTGAATGTTTACATGACTGGCCTGTTTTCCCTTGCTGATGAAACTTTCCTTCCTTTTCTGGGCGTCGTTAGACGGGTCGCCAAAGGACACGCTAGCCCACCATCTGTGAGGGCTACGAGAATGCCTCAGTGACTTCTGGTGACCAATGCCCTCAGTATATTCTCCCGCGCCCTAAAAGTCCGTTTTGACCAGGCCTGTTGATATATACCATAAAGGCAGAGTAGACTAATTGTTACACGTCTGACTGAACCAGAATATGATTTCCAAAGACAATTGCAGTGAAAATCCCCATTCCTCAATCACCAATCCGTCCGCGGTCCCATGGACAGCAACCTCTTTCCGCCCTGGACATTGTTCCATCCACCCATTTCTCACAATTCTCTGTCCACTTCCAACCCTCCTCACCTTGATCTCAACACCCCCACCCTTCAATTCCTCCCTCCACCAAAATGGACCAACCAAGCACCACCCCAGAAACACCCGAGCACCAAAACATTCCAGCCTCCATCACCTTTCAAATTCCTTTCCATCTTCTCACCCACACTTTAAACCCACTTCCTCACCCGGCCTTGGAGCGAGCTCAAACGTTCTCGACGGGGACGTTTTCGCAGGCGCACTCGAGACTGGATATCACGCCTTCTCCACGGCCGCTTTTAAGGTCCTCGCAGACGATGGGGAACTACGGGTATAGCAACTACAATAACTACCATAATCAAAACAACAATAACAACCAAAACAATAACAATGCCCCTTCCCCGCACCGCGAACAACTCAGCTTCAACATCCCCCTCGCACACCCAGGCAGCACACCACCCTCACGACAAATCTCGCCTGTTCGTCCCCGTGCCCACCGCACACGTGCACGATCAATGTCGATGACACCGAAGAAGAAGCCGGGGAATGTGATGGATGAGTATCGTATATCGTATGAGAGGGAGATTAAGCGCCAGGAGAAGATTTATAGGGGGTTTTTGAGGGTGAGGGAGAGGATGGAGAAGGAGAGGATGGAGAAGGAGAGGATGGAGAGGGAGAGGGAGAGGGGGTGATAGGGATGGGTTAGGGACGAAGGGGATGTGGATTGTGGATATGGGATTTTAGTGATGGGTACATGAGGGATGCTTTGGGAGATCTGTAGGGAGCGTATGAGAAGGATGTTGGGATTGTACTTTTATTGCTGCTCTGAATGGTATGCTGTATTTGTTGGTAGTTGGGGTGTTGATATTTCATGATTGGGCGACCTCAAGATTCCGAACCACCACTACTCATCACCACCACCTCGTCTTCACCACAAAACTCCCACCATCTCACCACCTCACCCACCCCCAAATTGACCACCACCATGTCAACCGATCTCCTCTCCGACCCCGCCCTCGCCCCCTTCCTCACCCCCACCTTCACCCCCTCTGCCTATCTCGACAGCACCCTCCCTCCCCTCCAACCCCCGACCTCCCTCCCCACCTCCCGCCCCATTCCCTCCACCGCCGTCCCGCTCTCCACACTCTCCACCCGCGCCACCACCCTCCTCTCCACTCTCGATGTCTCGACCCAACGGCTCCTCGCGCAGCTACAAACCATCACCGACGAAATCCTGCGCATCGCGCCGCGTCTCGGATACGAAGTCGATCTTCTCCGCAGCGACGCCGTGGCTCTGGCCGAGGAGCTGGATGCCATGAGAGTTGATGTGCCTGAGCCCGACGGGCTGACGAGGCTGCAGATGTTGAGTCGTGTGCGCGAGAGGGTTGAGGAGGTCGTGAAGGTGTTTGGGGATGCGATGGATTGGAGGTTAGAGGGGGAGGGGGATGGGGATGGGAATGGGGATGGGGAGGGGAATGGGATGAAGAGGGGACAGAATCCGGAGGAGGAGATTGGGTATTTGATTGCGAGTGGGGAGGTGGAGAAGGCGAGAGAGAGGGTGGGGAGGTTGAGGTTGTTGGCGGGAGTGTTTGAGGGCACTGTTGAGGGCCCGGCGAGGATGGCGGTGGTGGAGGCGTTGGAGAAGAAGGTGGAGGCCGAGAGGAGGAAGAAGGGGGGAGAGTTGGAGGAGGTTGTGGAGAAGAGGGAGATGAAGAAGAAGGATGATATGGGAGGGTATTTTGGGTTGATATCACGGCTGACGAATTAATGTATCGTGGGGTTGATTTCAAAAGGCCATTCGACTGTAAATACCCACATAGAAACTCAATACATGATGCGGTCACCTGAAGCAAAGGCCTCGTCACCGGTCAATAACGCACGCACCCCGCAATCTCATCTCCACCAGTCAACCTCACCTCCAACGACCCAAACCTCCCCTTCACCACCATCAATGCGCCTCTGGAGCCTCCCAAGATGCATAGTCGACCCGCCGTGAAAACCGCGCAATCCCTCCTCCTCCTCCTCTTCTGCTTCCTCCTCCTCTACATCACCACGCACCAACCCATCACCACCCAACCCGATGAAACTGGCAAATATACACTCACCTCCCTCTCCGGGCTCCGCGCACAATTCGTCCCCCGCGGTGCCTCCCTCTCTAACCTCTTCCTCCACGACTCCCATGGCATCGAACGCGACATCGTCATGGGCCTCGACACCGCCCACGCCTACTCCACCGCCCCAAACGACCACCTTGGCGGCATAGTCGGCCGGTATGCGAACCGCATCCGGAACGCATCATTCGTGATGGACGGCACCGAGTACCATCTCGACGCCAACGACAACGGTCACACCCTCCACGGCGGCCGCGGGGGCTGGGATTCCCGCGAATGGACCGTAACAGAGCTATCACAGCATCACATCGTGTTTACGCTTACGGACGCCGGCGGGGCAATGGGGTTCCCCGCGAAAGTGGAGGCGACGGTGCGGTATTCACTGCATCCGGTGGAGCAGGAGTGGGGGGTGGAGATTTCGGCGGTGGTGGAGGAGAAGACGCCGTTGATGCTGACGAGTCATGTGTATTGGAATCTGGATGGGTTTGGGAATGTGGAGGAGCCGACCGTGCGGAAACATACACTCGAGATGCCGGATGCCGGGAAGAGGATTGATGTGGATGAGGAGTTGGTGCCGACTGGAGAGCTGCTGGTGAATGACGTTGGTGGCCCGTGGGATTTTTGGAGCCATTACCCGCCGAGGGAGATTGGTGATGGGATGGAAAACGCGGTCGGTGGGTGCGGGAAGGGTTGCAATGGGTATGATACGTGTTTTGCCATCAGTGAACATGATGTGGAGGAGAAGTATGTGGCGAGATTGGCAAGTGAGTGGTCGGGGATAAGTATGGAGGTGTATAGCGACCAGCAGGGGTTCCAGGTATCTTCACTCTGATTGTGGGAAGGAAACGGCGTTGACGAGATTTAGGTATATTCGTGCTCTGGGGAAACGGGAGAGCGCAAGCTGAAAAAGACGCAAGGTGATGGGACTGTGGCGAAATATGGTTGTTTGGTTATGGAGGTGCAGGACTGGATCGATAGGGTTAATCATCCGGAGTGGGGAGGCATGCCGTTTTGGACTCCGGAGATGGGGGAATACAAGGTGAAAATGCGGTACAGGTTTGATACGGCACGTACTGGAAAGATTTAATGATTTCAAGATTGTCAGAGGTGATTACGACTCCTAAATCCATGTTTTCCGTTCATTGTCCATCCTTCAGAGAGTTATTCAACAATTTTTCAGTACAGGAAGGTAAATCAACCATCTCTTGGCCAGATCATAATAACCCATATTTACAACCACGGAACTCATCAGATGTACCAGACATCTACCCCCACACCCTCACCCCTCTAGTTCCCACTCCACGCCAACTCCAATGCCACAGTCCTCCCCGACGCCGACGTAGTATACACATCAATCTGCGTGGTCCCCGACGGCACAGCACTCCCATACCACGTCGACACCCCATTATACGCCAACTTCCCGCCTACCAGCGTAAACACCGCCGCGGTCGTTGAGCTCGAGCACACAAACTTCCCACTGGTCACCCCACACTTCCCCTTACTCGAGGTAAGTGTAAAACCCGCGCCAGACGCCGCCGCCGTATACGTCGCGCAAGTACCAGACACATACCACGTCCCCGCGGAAATCAAGCACCCTTTACTGGATCCCGAAGTAACAGCATTCAGGTACCCAGACCCCGATGGAACACTTGTCGACGTCGGCGCCGGCGTGGTGTTTGTAGTCGTGGTAGTCGGCGTCGACCCCCCCCCGGATTTCGGCCGATACGTAACGCTGCCTGAGCAAGTATCCTTTGTTCCATCCGGAGCAGCAGGGACAAATTCACCTGTCGCCACGCTCCCGCGCACGTTGTAGTGGTACCACACTTCGTTGAACACACCGGACTTGCAGCCGATTGTGACGGCTTTCCCGTGCGCGGCTTGGAGCGCGGATTTGATGGCAGAGGCGGTGTAGGTTTTGCTGCTGGACGGTGTGATTCCGGCAGAGGAGAGGATGTTGTAGGTGTTGCGGGTTTTGAAGAGGTCGACAGTGGCGTGGAGGTAGTCGATAAGTTCTTCGCGGGCCGTGTAGGAGGTGTAGCAGGAGGTTTCGAGGGTCGAGATACAGGTGCCGTGTTTGTCCCTGTGGAGAAGGTTAGGTTTGTTGAGGATGATGGGGGGAGGGGGAGCACCATTCATGTTTCCAGAAGCTTTCGTCGGTGCCCGAGTTGGATTTCCAGTACGTCTCCATGTAATCGACGAGATCGTTTTCGCCGGCGGAAATCAGGGAGCTGCGGAGGTTGGTGTATTCACGGCTGGAATCACAGTACTAAACGTATATCAGCATCCACAGTATATCATAACAATAGTTTAACTAGAGTTCAAGTTCCTCACCGAGTCATACGTCCCATCACACCTATCCGGCCACAACCCATGAATCGTCCACGAATTCGACGGCCCCGTCGCCGGCTCCGAATCCCAAAACTGCGTCAACAGCAACTGACCTCCGGGGTGGTTGAAGCAACACAAATCCGAGACAACCGTGGTATTCTGGCAGCTGAGCGTGGTGATTGAGCAAGCCTTTGGCGTCGCGGAGACCGTCGAAGCAAGGCCTCCGAGAAGGAGGAGCGGGAGAGAAAACATCCTGATCGTGAACCGTCCTGAGTTGTGAGGGGATAGAGGAATTTCGAGAGAGTGTGGTTTCCCTCATATATATATCTATTCTTTTTCCCATCTCTCTCTCCAGGATAAGTGATAATCCGCCATCGGTACTCTACTCGGAAGGCCCCAACAACGCTACGATTCCACCCTCCACGCAGAGTAAGTGATAGACACCATTCGCACCATCTCGTCTCGCCATCGCCGAACTGCGTGCCAGATCCGCGATTCCCGGGGGGAAGGCGATAAAATCAAACGGTCCGCTAGGTCGTTTGGAGTATACCCCATCGCTCATCCGCAGCGTGTGGTGGTGGTTGATTCCCGTGATTCGCTGATGGGCGGATGGGAACTGTGTGCTGAGGAATTAACGACATGCCTGATGCAGTAATAGCCCGGAAGGTAGGAATGTAGGAATTGTCTGTAGTCGCTGGGTTACCCCGCTTCAAACACCGTTGTGGGATACGAGAAGGGTGTTCACGGATGGATGGGAGAGTGGACCGTAGACTGCGGTGACACCTTCTCGCCAGGAACAAGATCGATAGTCCTGGCGTTGATCCGGACCCTGGACTGTAGGTGTGTGCTGTATGTTTAAACCCTTTCCTTCACACTGCGAACCAATCGCTTCGCCCAAAACTGCACGCAGTGATATCACCACCATCATCCAACGGTTCTATCATACCAGCATCAAAAAAGCTTATCTCCCAGGCGAAATTCTGTGCAACCTCCGGGACGAGGCCCGTTATTGACTGCTGGTGAACGGCGTCCAAGGCGTGGCGGCGACCGGAGATGTCCGTCAGGTGGAGGAATATCTTCACCTTGAGGGGGAGATAGAGCATGGGTAAGTTGTGGGCTAACGCTCACCCACAACCTCGTTTGTGGTTGATTAATGGTGGAGGAGCTTGAATACGAACGGATGCAATACTACATGGTTTTCCCATTGTTGATCATGGGACGGTACCTAATCGAAAGGTGACAAGTCTAGAACCATGCCGATCAACATCTGACAAGTGGTAGTTGATGTTGATATTGATCCCGGTAGCTAGCACGCCCATGAATATTTCATTCCAGAGCTACTACATACTCAACCAGACATCAGCACTAGATCAAACATAACACCCCGCATTCGCATAGTTCAAGGTTTGGAATCCTGTTATAGGGAGTTTACGATTTGGAGCCAGCCCACAACAACTAATAATTGCAAACACAGCTTCATCACGTATCACTGAGTCTAAACTGTTCAGGATTCTCTGTAACATCTGATGGTAGAAAAGGCAGAGAGTGTGCAAGGAATCTTCATCAATAAAACCCGCTGTAGTTTTCAAAGTAGAGGAATAAACAGGGTCGAGTCCGTCACCATAGCAACTCTACCAGAATGATGACTCTAATACCAATCCGTAGATGTGCGTGCACACAGCTCAGAAAAGAACAGGATACCGAGAAGAGGCGGTTGTGACTAAGCCACCGGGCATTCGGTCATCCAATCGGAATCTCGCACCCTCCACGCCGTCACTAAAATCACGTGCCATCAATATCAAGAACTTCGGAATCGTGACCCAGGTGGAAGTGCTGGCACAGGCAGAGCGTCAAGTAAAGGAACCCATTACCTAGCACCCAAGCACCCGTTCTACGCAGCGTGTAATCATTGATTGACACTGCCACGTCATATCCAGGATGGAAAGTTGAAGAACTCGTTTTCTGTGGTTCTGGAGTTTGCTTCTCACGTGACTAATGTATATAGCCAAGCCAGTGATCTGCAACAACGGTACCCGCAACTATCAACGCGGAGCCCGAGGTTGATGGCAACAGCTGTTCCTGAAGACAACGCGCTGCAAGGGACTTGAACCCGTTGACACACGGGGGGGGACAACATGAGATGCTTCTAACCACCAGCATTTCTCAAATCCCACTATTCTGCCTATGATGGATGAACGTCACTCCCACATACCCCCAAAACTCCACAGCGGGGAGCTTTCTACTAGCTTCCGAAGCGAGCACCATCTTTCAAGGCGGGCCCAGGAACAGCGGGGGCGCCATATACATCATGGTGCATATCAGTCGCTGAGATGCCGTGAGATGTCGGAGCCAGCGGGGTTTCCAGCGGTATAAATATATGGCCGTATAGATGGGGGGAAGTATATATACCGCGTATACGACGCCTTTACTCTTGATATCTTATACTTCGCCGATTTCGAACCTTTATCCCCCCAAGCGCTGTTGACCTTTGCACCCTTCGCTTTGACCAACAAGTGTAACATAAAAGGCCCCCGCTCACAATGGTCAAGGTCTGTTTACTACCACCTCGCTTCTCTATCATCACCACCACAATGCTCGAACAACTCCCACTGACATACCCGCGCCCGCAACAGATCACGCACATTCTCTTCGACTGCGACAACACGCTCGTTCTCTCGGAAGAGCTCGCCTTCGAGGCCTGTGCGCAAGTCGCGAACCGTATTCTCGAGAAATACAACATCAAGGGCACGCACTATGACGGGCCCACGCTCATGAAAGACTTTGTCGGCATGAACTTTCGCGGAATGATGGTCGCCCTGCAAGCAAAATACGAGTTTAAGATTGACGACGATGATTTCGAGAAGTTTGTGAAGGCGGAGGAAGATCAGGTGATTGCGACGTTGAAGGAGAAGGCGCAGCCGTGTATCAACTGCATGCCGCAGCTCGAAAAGTTGTTTGAGGAGAAAAAGTATGGGTTGGCGGTGGTGTCGAGTTCCGCGTATCGGCGGGTGAAGGCGAGTTTGGAGAAGGTCGACCAGGATAGGTTCTTTCCTGCTGATCATATTTTCTCCGCTGCGACGAGCTTGGAGAAGCCGACGAGTAAGCCGGATCCTGCGATTTATCTGCATGCGTGTAAGGTTATTGGGAAGAAACCGGCAGAGTGTGTGGCTGTCGAGGATAGCAAGAGTGGGACGTTGAGTGCGGTTCGAGCGGGTATCCCGACTATCGGATATGTGGGGAGTTATGAGACGCCGGAGAAGAGGGAGGAGATGAAGAAAGTGTTGAAGGAGACGGGAGCAGCGGTGATTATGGACGACTGGGAGCAGTTCCCGGAGATGTTGCAGAGTATCGAGAGGAGCGCATCACCGTCGCTTTAGATTGATACCATGCGAGCGTTTGGATTCCAGCAGGCCTGGTTTTATGTTTGAGTTGTTTAATTGATAGCCCTTTGGGGTTTGCATTTTTGGCGATCTACTAGCGTTGATTGAATGTTCAAATGTGAAAATAATGAGATGGATGTAGATTAGTCATTTGGTAAAAGGTGATTCTGTGAGCATGCACTACCGACTAAACACCTGATGGACTTTCCCATGATTCCTCGCAATCAAGTGTCAATTCCTCTAGAGCATGCTTTCTAGTTTTTCAAACTTTTGAGAGAGTAACGTAAAACGCTCACGCTGCTGACAAAGTATCATCTTCGCTCAGTAATATTAGCGACATCATTAATGGTATCCATCAACCTCATCTCTCATTCTCTGCCTTACTCTCCAACAAATTATCCCTCTTCACCCTCTTCTCCTCATCTTCCTTCAACCTCTTCGCAATAAACGCGGTAATCTCCTTCACCTTGACGAACGCCAGATTCATATCCCTGTGCATGGCAATTGGATCCAACGGGACACCGCCAGCTTTCGATATCTGGCACACCTCGCCATGCTTATTCATGGTTACAGTCATATCACCATCCCTCAGCTGCTCTTCCTGTAATGTCGCATCTATGAGGGTAACCACGTTCGCCTCGTCCCCTCCATCCCCCTCCTCATCCTCATCTCCCATCCCCCCTGCCCCGCCATGTGTATTCGTCGACATTCCTGCCTTATCCATATCGTAATACGAGAAGGTGACACAGATGGGAACATGAAGGATGGAAAGCGGCACCGGGACTCTCTCAGTCATCGAATGCACCGTGACGGTTTCACCCTCAATCGAAACATCAGGTCTTCTGAAGTGCTGGAGAGCGGCGACAACAGCAATACACGCCGCATCCACCATATTTCCATCGTGGTTCAGGAAATGGACGTCCGCGCGGACCTGCCAGCATTTTTGGCCAGCCACAATACAGAGAGATTCCGTGTCAAGAGCTGTCGACCGCCGGATGGATTTCTCGATGAGACGTGCGAGGAGAACTTCCGCTTCGGTTTGTCTAGATTCCATCACACAATGTTAAGCTGGGCGGCCTTTTTCGATGGGAGGTGGGGCTTCGGGGGGACAACCAGCCATCGCATGAGCGAACTCACCTCCCGACCTCGAATCCCGGGGATGCCATAGGCCCCAATTCAGTGGTAATGGTGAAGATTCCGTCAAATGGCCGGTCTGAGAACGGCTGGACCACCTGCGCTGACACTCTTGCAATCACTCTTGTTTTCCCTAGCCTAACATCCGCCAGCCCATATTCCTCCCCGAACTCCAATTCGAGTGGTCGGAACGCATCGAGCTCTCGGCCGTCAAGTCGTTCGCCGGCATAGAGAGATTCGAGGATGAAGTTTTTTTCGTTGGTGGAAGGGTCGAGTTCTTTCGGCATCGTGGTGGAGGCCGCGCTTGTAGGTGGGGAGGTTGTCGGTAATTAGAGCAGTGCGGAGACTGGAAAAGTCGCAAGAGTGAAAGCTAGTCAGTCGGATTGGTAGAGGAAAAGAAGGTATGGAATGGAGCTGAAGGAGGTGGTAGTCGGTGAGGTTTGCAGTGTGAGAGACAAGGATTGGGTCACCAAAGTTTCGCCCTGCGCATGCGCGTTGGAAATGGTCTGTGCTCGTCGTGATCACGTGAAATGCTTTAGTTTGCTCAACACAGAATATGATCGCAGTTCGATGAGTTTATAGTCAGAGAACTCTCGCAAGAATAATACTTGAATAGGACATAGCCGAATCACGCCTAATCTTACCCCACTCCACAAATACGTCCTTAACCATCGCTGACCCCAATCCACAACCACCACGCGCTACGCATGTCCATTCGGCGCATTCCTCCTCTTCCAAGCCTCTCTAATCTCCTTCCAGCTTCTCACCAATTCGTCCTTCTCCACTCCATCTCGAATACTATCCATGACACTTCTTACTGTACTAATGTGGTTTCCATCCGTTTTATCCGTTCGGAATCTCATGAACCTCCACCTCTTCTGGGCGTCTAAACTACACTCCACAATTGCCTCTTCCAGCGGCTGCCCTAGTGCCTTAAATTCTTCCCATTCCGCATCTGTGACGTACATCTCTCCCCATTCTTTATAGTTAGATCCGTCGGGCTGTGTGTCATTACCCATGTAAACAGACAGTTTGAAGACAGGTAGAGCGTGGTAGTCGGGGACAAGAGAGACATTAGAAGAGGAGCTGGAGGGCGATGAGGGTGGTGATGAGGAAGAGGATGTGGACGACGGTGAGGGTGTCCTTTCAACGGGGACGAGGGGGAATTTTAGAGTGAGTCGGAAGTCAACGCTGTTTTCAGAAGCAGGCTTCCATTTCAGACTGCATACTGGAGTCAGCAAACCATGATATCAGGTGTAAAGATTGGCGCTTTACATGTTAGGATCTGTCCCGTGCTTATATGGCGATGTGCGACAGGTGAAGATCAGGCCATCACTCCCGTGCTTTAGGTTAGGGAGAATTTCGCGGAACACTTTCTCCATAGCATACGAGAACTCCATGTGTTTGAACTCGAGTCTGCGCTTCAATCAGCAGTCATATTTGGATTCATGATGACCGGCCTTACATGAACGGAAAGTAGTCGACTTCCTGTGGAAATTTCTTGCATAAGGCCTGGTAGGGAGTGTAAACGAATTCCCGGACGTACTACTGGATCTCATTAGCATGTCATGTTAACTTCCAAACATTTGGGTCACCCACAGCGAGCCTTTTATCCAGTGTTCTCTCCATCACATTCCTTCCATCGATAATGAGACAGTCAAACACCAAGTATTTCAACACCCTTCGACTCGTTCCGGGTACCTTATCCAGCACAAGCTCGCCATCGATGAGGGTAGCGACATGGAATTTTTGAAAATTCTCGTCATTTGGAAGAGGAAAGTGGAGGTTCGGGACGTAGTAGTACTCGTTTTTCCGGTCGATGAGGTAATGGATCTCTTGGTCGCCGTCGCTCGTGAAATACATCAAGCATCTTATACCGTCTGACTTCTCGCATAGGTAGTAGCTGTAAGACAGATCAATTCCACGTTTTGCGACTACAGCAGACGAGTGTTACATACTCTTGTTGCTTCAACGTTTCAATATGGCTTCTGCAAAACGACACCGGTTGCGCGCCTAGATCTAAGTGTCAGTTCTAGTAGCGACGCAAGCTAACGGCTATATCCAGACCTGGAAACCCCAACTGCTGCCGACCGAGAAGCTGAGCAACCTCTATCCTTAATGTCCGAGCCAGTTCTCCCTCCGCCTTGATGCCTGGCATGTCCGGGACCGAGCTGTCCTGGTGCGGGCGCGCGACGACGGACTGGGGCATGGCGGCGGAGCGGGGTGGTCGAGATGGATGTTCCCAGGAGTTGGGTGAAGATGTATGTACGGTGGTGAGACGACGATGACAGCGGTGATACTGGTAGACGTGGTCCACAGGCGGTGGTGGGAGTGGTGAGCGAGAACGAAGGAGGTGGAAGCTACACCGGGCTGGAGGTGGTCGCGCACGAGGCTGATGGGTAAAACTGTCGCACAGGGCTGAGCTGAGCACCTGAGTTCCTGCGCGTTAACTAATGCAAAATTCGTACATTTGCTACTTCAACTACTCCACCCGCTCTAACTCACGACCTCACCGTCTCGCAACCACCCCCCTACCTGCTCCTACCTTCCGGCGCAGGCGCATCGTCGCCACCCACCGTCCACCATGCCAATCAAACTGCATCGTGACAATTTCCGATGGAGCAACGGACGGGGCCACAATCAGAAACCCATCCTCGTGGCCCACAAGAAGGACACTCTCGGTTTGGGTATGCTGGCGCAGTCTTTATGATCTTGACGACTTCTCTTGTCTAATCTCCTCATGCCTCAGGCAAGCAATTACACTCGACGGAACAATGGTGGCTCAACGCCTTCGACTCGCAGCTCAAGTCCCTTGATGTCTCCACCTCCACTGCAACCGGGGAAATCACCGTCGAACAAACCCAAACCAACAACCCCCTTGCCATGTCCATCAAAAGCCGCTATTACATTCAGTTTGTGCGTGGTGGTTTGCTGAGGGGAGAGCTCGAGGAGAAGGTCGAGGACAGTGAGGCGACAGCAACGCCAGGTGGCACAGATGATGAGCTGAAAGTGAAGCGGTCAAAGGAGGAGAAAAAGGCAAAGAAGGAGCAGAGGAAAAAGAGGAAGGCGAGCAGGGATTCTGAGATATCCTCGAAGGATAAGAAAAAGGAGAAGAAGAGGAAATCGAAAGAGAAGGCGCGGAATGAGACGGATGGCGAGAAGAAGCGGAAGAAGCGCAAAACAAAAACTGGAGACGCCGAGACTAAGGAAGAACGCCGGGAAAGGAAGCGGCTAAAACGCCTGGTGGCAAAGGAGATGGCTGCTTTGGGGATGTAATGTGTATATTATCCAGGTGGCTTTCATTTCACGGCGTTCTGGAGTTTTGATTCAGTTGAAAATGTATTTGGTTAAGTTGGCCGAGTTGGAGTGAATGTCAATGAACTTAAGCTTTAACACAGCAAAAGTCCGCCCCACGATGGTGAACCCCGTTGTTCACCTCCTTTGGTCCCCGGGTTTCCACACAGGATATCTTTCCGAGATGTACTCGTACAACAAGTGCATCTCGATGTTATTATTTACAGATTAATCAACACCTCCGCATGCCGGAAGGACATTCACCATCTGATATCTAATGCTTCGGCAGCGTCTGGAGTAACCTTCTAACCGACACTTCATCTGGCCCCAAAACTATTCAACCAGCATCGTCAGCATCTCTTCTCTTCACCCCTTGGACTTTCTCCACTTACCCGCCCGCCCATTATTCCAATCAACCAGCAACGGCCTCAAAAGCCTCTCACTACTAATCTCTCCCCCCTCCTCCAACAGCTTCACCGCATGTTTCTCACTCGATGCACCCTTCACTATACTCCCAACCTTATGGCCGCCAACATACTCCAGAATCGTCTTCAACTGCGTCGCAGTGGGTACAGCTGGTGCCTCGATAACCTCAATCTCGAACGACGGGAGCGTGTCACTATCTTCCGCCGTCTCTTTGGCCGCGCGGAGGGTGTTGAGGATCTTGGTTGAGTCGGCCCGCTTGGGCGCGTGGAATAGGGTAAGGACGTCGAGAGTTCGGCCCTGGAGTTTTGTGTTAGCTGGAGATATGGTGAGGGGCTCGGGAGCGGAGTACGAAGTTGAACATGGTGGGATTTGTGGTGTGGGAGAGGGAATTGGGGGATGGATGAGAGCGATGGTGAGGTGAGCTTGGGTGGGAGCTGCAGGTGCGGGATGGGACGTCATCGCACTGGAGCCGCTTGTGGTTTTGACGACCGATCAAATCTGATTGAACATTTCGATGGAGTACCTCAGTTAGTTGGATGCGAAAGAGATGGGTTTCGAATTGTAACAGTCTCTCGTGTTGCGGTAATAGGGGTTGAGCTATCGTGAAGTTGGATATCAAAATTGGATCACTCCGGTCTGGAGGAAAACCCGCCAGCACTGCCATTTCATTCTCAGATCTCATCACAGAAATATGTAGTGCAGAAAACATTTGATCTGGCCTTCTAAATGCCCTTCAACTTATAATAAAGCACAAACAGTTTCTCACCCGTTCCCATCCCTCCACCACATCTCACTCACCTCAGCACCTCCCAACGACGTCACACCTTACCTCACAACCTCCCTCACCTCCGTACCCCACCACCACCAACCCCAGCTCCACCCCCACCCTCAAAATGTCCCACCACCACGACCACGACCACTTCCATGGCCCGCATTGCAACCACGATGACGAAAACTCCGACGAAGACCGCCCGATGCTCCTCTACAAGCCGCCGACCGCGCTCTCCCTCCTCCGCACCACCGCCATCAACCTCATCCTCCCGTTCATCAACGGTCTGATGCTCGGGTTCGGGGAGCTATTTGCGCATGAGCTTGCGTTCCGGTGGGGGTGGGGTACTACACGGGTTTGTTCTCCCTCTCTGTCATATCAACTCTCAATCATCAATTCTCAATCTCTGGGCTATGAACTATGAACCCCAGCTGACGTGGACTTTTTTCGTGATGCTAGGTTTTCCCGCAAGGCCGCCTATTCCAGCGGCGCCATGTCGCCGGCCCCGGAATCGAGGTGAGGGAGCCCGTGGCGGGGTCGAGAGAGAAGCAGCAGCCGAGTATTAGGATGGAGGATTTGACGAGTTTGGAGTGATTGTTTAGGGTTTTGAGGTGTGTGGTGGATGGGAAAGGGGGAGGAGGTGGTTGAGGAGGTATGAGAGTGAGGCAGTGGAGTTTGGGGGGTAATGGAGGGTGAAAAGAGGGTATGGGGATATCGTGGAAGAATAATCGTGAGGGGAGGAGATGTTGTGGAGGTTATCGATGTGCTGGAAAAGCCTAGGCCCAGGAAGGATTGTGATGGGAAGCGTGAAATGGGAAATGGCCGAATATATGTTGTGTGCTGTACTTACATACCATTCTTTGTTGTATACACTTTTTTGCGAACACAAAAATGGGCTGTCTGCCGAGAATTCATAATCCGGAGCTGAAACCACAGTTTACCGGGTATGATAAGTATCTATCACTGAATAATACCTCTCAACGCCAACTCATCACCCCACAACCCCACTTATCCCAATGCACACCCACGGGTACAAGTCCGCACCCAAGCCAGACCGTAAAGGTGTGTGGGTGTGTACTGACCACTCAAATCCCCAACATCAGACCCCAAGCTTCCAACGGAGGAAACTCCGGTCTCCACTCAGCAGCACCAAGGATCTTCCTCGGGAACGGAGACAGCAAACCGGAGACAGTTCCGTCAAGTGTTCAAGTTTTCAGTCGATTAGATGAATAGATACATCACAAGCACAACGGGATGAGCCCGCGCCGTGGCGGCGGAGGGGTGGCCGCGTATCGTGTGATCACAGAAAATGGTTCCACGAGATTCTGGCGATTCATTTGGTTTGCTTGAGCACAAGTACGGATATATTATTGAAGGAGGTAGATTCTGTGATTGAAGTTGATACGGAAAATGGTGGTTCTGGTGGCAACAGGGAGATGAACTATGATGGATGGATATGATGGGTTATCTCACTTCCAACATGGCATCCAACCACTCTTCGTCCTCCTCCTCTGCCTTCTTCCGTTCTAACGGGCCTCTGTGACTACCTCCTGTTTTATCTGCTGTAGATAGTGCGGCTGGTTTCCTACTTCCAGTCGGTTTCGTATCTGTACACACAAAGTCAGCATATCACGGACCAGAAGAAAACATAAACCACAACACCCACCCTCCAAGCCCAAATCCATCAAAAACGCATCCACATCCTCCACATCCTCCTTTCCTCCCCCACCTTTACTCCCACCTCTCCCCGCACCCTTCCCCCCACTCCCGCCAAACCGCTTCCTAAACGCCTCCACATTCTCCCTCCTCCTAATCTTCTCCTGCAGCTCCACAAACTCGCTCCTATCCACCTTCACGACCTTCGCCTTCTCCTCCTCCCCAAACCCATATTCCCTCTCCCCCTTCCCGCCGTACCCGCCTCGATCCATTTCGCGTAGAAACGCGGCATCCAGCCTCGCGCGGTCTTGGTGGAGCTGTTCTTTTCGCCGTGCCTCCTCTTTCTCTAGCGCGGAGACCCGCGAGGTTGTAAGTGCGACATAGTCGGGTTCTGGGTCGAGATTGGGGGGTTCGGTGGTGGTGTGAGGGTCGTCGGAGGGTGGGAGCTCGTAGCGGTAGGAGTTGGAGATGAGTTTGCGCTTTGAGAACTTTCCGTGGGGGTGGTCGGCATCGTCTTCTTCCTCTACAACGACCTGGGGCGCGGTGGTAGAAGATTGCGCTTCCGCTGGTGTCGGGTCCAGCTGCTGCTTCTTCAGCGGCGGCGAGGTTCCAAGATATATCCCCCCCATTTCATCCTCACTCTCTGATGTCTCTCCATCCTCATGATCATCTGACACATCACCAGCCACCCGTGATTCAGCTGGAAGAGGAGGAGCATTGGGATCCACAGGAGCTTGCCGAGACCGTGATTGCTGAGAGAGCGCCTTTTCGGCGGCTTTTTGCGCGGCTTTTTGCGCGGCGATTTCGGGGAGGTCTTTGCCTTTGGATTTGAACTTGCGTGCGCGGTCTTTGGTCGCTTTGCGGTCCCATTCTGGGGGGTGGTTAGGAGCTGAGCTATGGGAGGAGAGGAGGAGGGGACGGACTGCTGTTGTGGAGCACCATTGCGGTGTGCAGGGAGAGAAGATCGGGTACTGGGTGTGGGTTAAGGTGTAGACGTTCTGTGCGGATTAGGAGCTGGTGTAGGTAGAGCTGATTGGGAGCTGTTTGTGAGGTGTAGTTGGTTATTGTCCCACCACACGTGCTTTACGCGCTGTTGTGGGAGATCAGCGGCATGGATGCGCACGCGCACTGGAAGCTTCAGAACCAACTCTCCTCCCATGCAGTCCATGTTCTCCAACCTCTGCCACATGGCGTCAATACCCCATGCCTGCACGTTTTCCCTGGCATCTGCATATTATCCTGTATCGGCATCGCAATAACGACATTAGCTATCAGGGCAACAATTTCTCTCTTCGACAGCGATACTACACCTCCCGCCGAGCATTCTCGAATTTTCTCCTTCCCAGCCGATCCTCTTGGGAAGTCCAATTTCCGGATCCCCGGTAAAACTACGACCTCGTGCTTCTTTGAATCGACACCGGGCAGACAATGTGCACTCTCCAATTTACAAGCACGCGCGAAAGCGCAATCAGCACTTTTAAGTGGGCATCCACAAGTATTGAGATTAAACGTTAACAGCGCTAGAGCTAAGGCATGATGTACTATACATACAAAAGAAAAAAGGAAAAGGATGACGATGATTCCCGTTCTATACACCCAAACCCGCTATCCGGAATCGGCTGCTCAAATGCCATGCAGAACCGAAGAAAACAGAGAGAAAGAAAAGAGAACTCAATAAACGCCTGCAGACCCAATGAGACCGAAACGACATCAACAATGAAATCAAGGGGAAAAAAAAAACGCCTTTTCTCGCAACTAATGATGTTCCATCAACTCCACTGGCGGTCTTTGTGTATGCACATTCATCAACAACTTGTGGCCGCCGGGAGTAACGGGGCTCCGCTCATCGGCGCTGTCTGTGTAGTCGTCGAGACTGATTTGCGGCATGCCCGTTTCCTGAGTTGACTCTGGCTCAAAGAGGAGGACTGAGCTGTTGCTCCTTGGCCTTGTGACAAGGCCTTCTTCTGTCACCTCCCCGCCCGCAATCAACTCCTCCTGGTGCTCCTTGATGTTGTAATTCAGTTTTGCCAATGCGTGAGCAAGATCTTCGGCAAGCATGACGGAATTGGGAGGGTCCTCGTGGCGAGACTCCCATCCGAGAGGCGGAGATGGAGGTGGTGAAATGAAGAACTGCTTCTGAGCAGCGGGAGCTTGGAGGTGCTGGTCGGCGGGTTGTAGCGGGGTGTGCTGGCCGAAGTAGACGCGCACACGGTCGACACCGAAGAGGGATTCCCCGTCAAGAGCTTGCCGCACTGCAATGGCGTCTTCGGTGGAGGTGAAGGAGCAGACGATGCGGCGGAAGGATTTGAGGGGTGACCAGGAGGCGAGGGGAGCGTGGGAGGAAATGATGGATTGGAGCTGGTCAAGGTTTGCGGGAGTGAAGATTTCGGGGTTGGTGAGGTTGGTGATGAGGAGGGTGTTGCTGGGTTCGGCGGGTTGGGTCAACGGCGGGAGATTGGAGAGGTCAAGGGTGAGGTGCGAGCCCCGGGAGGACGCTCTTGATCTTGATCGTGCCGGGGAGAGGCCGGGGGAGCTGAGAGGCGATAATGAGGGAGAGTCCATTGGAGATGTTTGTGTAGAGTGGTGTTTGGTGGTGGTGGTGGTGGTGGTGGTGGTGGTGGTTGTTGAGGAGGAGATGGAAGTGTTGGAATGAGGTTCACAGTGTGTTGGGTTATGGTGATTGTGATGAGGAGCAGAGGTGGCGGAAGGCAGAGAGGATATAAGTATGCTAGAGAGGGGGTTGATGGACCAGCACAGTTTGCTTGTGGCTCTGGCACACACCCTGGTACTCTCGCCCTCTCTGGCTCAACGGAAAAGGTCTCGGGATGTGGTGGCGAGAGTAGCGGACAGCACAGAAGTGGCAACGTGATGCGCAGCCGAGCGAGGCAGTGCAAGAAGAACGGCGGGCCAGCGACCGCAGCGACACGACCGGCCCAGCCATGAGCCAGCATCAACACCAGACAGCATCAACAACAACAACACCAGTGCAAGCAAGACCTGGCCAGCATCGACCCCCCTCCAAAGGGCACAAACCATCTGGTTCGGCGAACATCTCGCGTCTATGGGCCTAAAAGAGATCTCTCTCAGCTGAAAGAATAGTAATGATGAATGAATTCATACCTTTTTTTCCTCCGTGACCCCCCCCCCCCCAACCAGCGGAGCCATCCCCGTTGCCTCCGACCAACCGCCCAGACACATCCGATCACCCGCCACCGCCTCAGCCACACCTGAACCACTCCACCACCTGCCGTCACTCGTGGCTTTGTGCATTTTCGCGTTGACCGCAGTTGCACTAACTAAACGCGTCGCGTCTCCCCCAAGCACTCGCCTCGCCAGCATTCAGATCCCCGAACACCGCCGCCCCCCCAGTCCGCAGCATCCCCGAACCATCGTCAAACATCACCACACTCGCCCGCTCTCATTTCCCGGAGCCCAACAAATCTGTTGAAATCGCCCGCTCGCCCGCCTTCCTGCCTAGCCTCAAATCTTAGCAATGCCGCAATTGTGGGTCGACAAGCACCGCCCGCGGTCGCTGGAAGCTCTCCATGTTTGCACCCGCTCCACAATTCAATTACACGAGCACACTGACTGACTTGTCCAATAGTACCACGAAGGCCTTTCAGCAAGGCTCAAGTCACTGGTATGCCATTGACCCCCTTAGTAAGGCGGAGCTTCCAGTCTTGCTGCCTTCCATCAGCATCCATTTTCACATCATGCATATTCCTTGACCGGCTTGCACCTCAGGATTCCGGGCTTTGTCAGGCGCAATGCTGAGCTATTGAATTGCGTAGGCAAACAGCGGAGACTTCCCCCATCTCCTCGTGTACGGCCCGTCGGGCGCTGGAAAAAAGACCCGGATTGTGGCTACGCTGAAGGAGCTATACGGGCCTGGTGCCGAAAAGGTACTACATCGTCATTTTCCTGAATGCGGCGATACTAATCCGGCACTAGATCCGGATTGACTCCCGCGTCTTCCAAACCACCTCAAATCGCAAAATCGAATTCAATATTGTATCCTCCAACTACCACCTTGAGATTACACCGTCCGATGTTGGCACCTATGACCGCGTCGTCATCCAGTCACTGCTCAAAGAAACAGCACAAACCCAGCAAGTTGATCTCGCTGCAAAACAACGCTTCAAGGTCGTCGTCATCAATGAGGCTGAACACTTGTCACGAGATGCCCAGGCTGCGTTGAGAAGAACCATGGAAAAATATTCTCCAAACTTGCGGTTGATTCTGGTTGCAAATTCAACGGCAAACATTATCCCCCCGATCAAGAGCAGAACTTTGCTAGTCAGGGTAGCTGCACCAACAAAGGAGGAGATTGTGAGCGTTTTGGAGGAGGTTGCACAAAAGGAAGGTGTAATGTGGAGACGAAAGCTGGCAGAAAGAATTGCGGATGAGAGTGGAAGAAATCTAAGGAAAGCAATGCTAATGATGGAAGCTGTTTATGCACAAAAGTATTCCTCTTTTATCCTCCTAAATTTAGCAACGCTCTAACATCCTTACCTCAACAGCGAAACCGTCAAAGATACCACCACCATCCCACCTCCCGACTACGAAGCCCTCATCTCCCAGATCGCCGAAGACATTATCGCAGAACACACACCCGCACGCATCCTCCTCGTCCGCTCTAAATTATACGATCTCCTAACCCACTGCATTCCCGCCACAACCATCCTGAAACTACTAACATTCGCGCTCATCGCAAAGACTGACGACGCCTTGAAAGCAGACGTCATTAAATGGAGCGCATTCTACGAGCATAGACTACATATCGGGAGCAAACAGATTTTCCACCTCGAGGCATTTGTGGCGAAGTATATGAGGGTTGTGGAGAGCTGGTTGATGGGAATGGAATTTTAGTCGGCTTTGGGCAGGGGAGATGCCCATGAGCAGGAAAAGTCGATATCATGCCATAACATAATCAGATTCACGGCGTGATAGTAAATGCAAATGATACCGTAATGCGCATTATTTTTCTTCTCGCACTCACACAGCCATGGTGCGAGTGAGAACATGGCGCATAGGCTTACATCGCTTGTGGCATTGCTTTGCGCCTCAGGCTGTTCCGTTGAGTATGCCATGAGCGGGCAGTGTATTGCGCAGTTTGAAGCATCGTGGAGGATGATGTGTGTGGGGAAGAGAGTTGTCCTTTAGTATTATGCTGTGGTGAAGTTGGCATTGAATAGGATTAGAGATGGAATTTTTGCATGCGCCAGCCATATGCCAGAGGAGATAAAGTCTTTGGATGGTTATGAGGTGTATTGATCCTAATATTTACCTCTGTTGTCGAATTCAGTACTCTCCTGGAGAGTACAAGTGCACGCCGTCTCACTCGATGATGACCAGATCTTATGGGAAAAAAGTATCAACGCAAGATGAATGAATCTGGATACCCACTGTTCTTAATATTCAAATAAATAACCTACATCTCGGATGACCACGTCTTGCCAGGGACCAGGGTGATGGAGTGCAATGTCATGAACGCGCGCTATGCGGCTCCGCGAAGCTTTGGTGCTTGCTCGTCCCGCCGTGAAGCTCGCCTCCATTACAAACACCAGTTCTCCATCACCTCCGCCTACATCCTACTCGAATACCGTCCATCATCTCGGCCGCCTACCCGAATAGCTTCATCTCGACTATCCGACCTCCATCGCTGATATCCGACTCACACAAGCTACCCCCACCATGGCCGAAAGAGAGGTCTTGAGAGCTGAGAAGGACTGTCAGTCTTGCATCCAATCCATCACCAAAAATATCATTCTGACGGGCCCTGCTTCTCACAGATTCCGAGCAACTTAATAAGGAGCTTCCGGGGATAATAGAATTGGCAAAGGTGCTGTAGATGTGTTGATGGCGCTGGTTTCGGAGGTGCTGACAGCTTCCGAATAGGATGGAAAGACCGGGCTCTCTGCCGCTCTTGAGAAGCTTTTGGCGTTGGAGAAGCAGACACGACAGGTAGATGGTTCGCTCCTATACTCGAGTCCTCTTCTCATGATGGTTTAGTCTTCCGATCTTCCTTCGACATCCAGAATCCTAGAGACTATCGTCACGTTATGCAGAGATGCCGGCGACTGGAATTTGATGAATGAGCATGTTCAGTTGTTGGCGAAGAAGCATGCCCAGCTTAAGCTGGCTATCACAAAGATGGTGCAGCTAGTTATGACATTCATCGAGCAGACACCGAATGAGGAGACAAAGCTGTCTGTGATTGATACCCTGAGGACTGTGACGGAAGGCAAGGTTGGGATAGTCTATCTTGACGGACTGAACTGGAGCTGATTCCTTGGTTAGATTTTCGTCGAGGTCGAGCGAGCGCGCGTCACCCGAGAGCTCTCCAACATCAAAAAGAGGAAAGGCGATGTTGCTGGTGCCAAAGCTGTCCTCTGCGAGCTTCAGGTTGAGACCTTTGGATCAATGGACCGGAAAGAAAAGACGGCCTTTATACTTGAGCAGATCGGACTGTGTATTGAGGACAACGACTACACGCAGGGCACCATCCTCTCGCGAAAGATTTCAACACGGTATTTCGGGGTCGCGAACAAGGAAGACTCGGAGATTATGGAGCTCAAACTGCGGTACTATGAGCAGCAGATTCAGATTGCCAAGCACGACGACAAGTACCTTGATGCCTGTAAACACTACCGTGCCGTTTTGGACACTCCCAGTATTGAGAAGGATGATTCTCTCACCAAGCAGACACTGGAACGGATCATTTTCTACGTCATCCTCGCCCCTTACGATAATGAGCAGTCTGACCTGCTGCACCGCATCCACGGCGATAACCGGCTTGCAAAGCTTGTCCCAGAGCAGGCATCCCTCCTCAAACTCTTCACCGTCTCTGAACTCATGCCATGGTCACGAATCGAGCAAACCTACGGCCAACTTCTCCGTAGCACCGACGTCTTCCGGATCGATGCTCCCAAAGGCGAAACGCGCTGGCAAGACCTCCGCAAGCGCGTCATCGAACACAACGTCCGAGTCGTCGCAAAATACTACACCAAGATCTCCATGGACCGGCTGCGGCAGCTCCTCGATCTCGAAATGCAGGAGACTGAGGACTACCTCAGTAAACTGGTCGTCGATAAAACTATTTCAGCGAAAATAGACCGTCCGGCGAAGGTGGTGACGTTTGAAACTACGAGGGATGCGGATGATGTGTTGAATGAGTGGAGCGGGAATATGAAGAGCTTGTTGGGGCTGTTGGAGAGGGTTGATCATTTGATTACAAAGGTATGTTGTAATTGGTCTTGTGATTGGGATGTGGTGCTGATACAAAACATAGGAGGAGATGATGGCCAATATTCAGCCAAAGGCGGCGAAGGGGAAAGCGAAATAGGCGTGGGGATTGGTAGGGGGTTGGTGTATGATAGATTGATTGCATGGGATCCGAATGGCCTAATTGACAACAGTTGCAGTGATATAGGTACCAATGATCCTATACGTGGGCAATACACGATATGGACTGGAGATAATACATAGTAGCGCCCAGTCTCGTAAATGATGCCTGGGAGTATCCTAGATACCGATGAAAAGCAAAGAATGATAATGGAATTACACGGCCCATATTATGTCTTAATCGCTCCTCGAATCCATTGGTCTATAATACAGTAACGTCTATGGTACAGTAAGGTATTATATAGTATACATCTATACTAGTACTCGTACAGAGCAATAAAGTATATCTACATGGAAGGTATTGTATCCCCATCTCTCTTCTACCACATATGCTCCTACTCAAACCCCCTCGCATACGCATCCACACTCGGCTTCCACTCCCTCTGCACCTCCTTGTCACCCTGCTTCATGGGCGGGGGCACATACTCACCCCACGCGCCATCCACCGCCTCCCTCACAATCGGTAACCGCTCCTTCAGAATCCTGTCCCAAATCTCTGCCCTCTCTTCGGGTGTTACTGGATCAGGATCAGGGTGTTTTGCGGTCGTGGTGGAGGGAGAGGTAGGATGGTATGCTAGCAGCACTGGCGGCGGGGTGGTGGGAGGAAGTGAGGCGATGATGGATGCAAAGAGACCTGTATACGGCGAGTCTGGGTCCTGTATATCATCATCATCATCCTCCTCCTCTTCCCCCAAATCCTCCGGATCCTGCTCATCCAGCATCGATCCCCCCAACGACGCATACTCCAACTGTTCCTCATGCCACCTCGCCACCCTCATCTCACATGCATCATACGCCTCCTCGACGGCCTCCAACAACTTCCTCCTCCGTTCCCCATGCGCGCGGTTCCGGCGTTTATCCAGATACGCGCCGAAACTCTTCCCCTCCTGGACGACTTTTGCGAGCGGGGGCAGTTTGACGGTCCGTTTTACGCGGAGTCCCTTGTGCTTGTTGATGCCCAGAAACACGCTCCAGTCCCAGCCTTTACTTTCCGCGATCCTCATTATCCCCGGGACCCACTGGAGCTTATCACAGGCGTTGCAGAGATGGAGGACCTGGCGGAGCGCGCGGCGGTCGAGTTCCTGCATGCGGTACCGCACGATATCAGCCCAGATGCGTTTGCCCTTCATCCAGTCTCTCTTTTGTGCGCAGAGCTTGAGGAGCGCGGTGAGGCAGTGTAACGACAGGGTTTTGTCGTTGGGGTGGAAGCGTCGAATGTCCGCAATGTAGGCTTTGATTCTCTTCCATTTTCCGAATTTTGCGGCGCCGTGGATCATGGCTTCTAGCACGCGCTTGGATTGGATTGGGACGACGGCGGAACCGCTGCCGATGACGCTGTTGGCCGCGTGGAAGGTTTTGACCGTGCCGGCGTATGAGGGGAAGTCCGCAGATTTGATACAGAGGTTGATAATGCTGGTGATGGTGTGGTCGTCGGGGGGGATGCTGGTGGAGAGGAGGGAGCGGAAGGCGATTTGCGCGAGGGAGTTGAGCCGGTGGATGGTGAAGCCGTGGATGAGGATGTTGAAGGTTTTGGTGTCCGGGGGTGAGCGGGAGGTGAGGATTGCAGAGGTGATGGCTGGGACGAGTTTCCAATGTGGGAGGATATGTCGCCGGGTAGCAAAAGCATTGAGAAGTGCTTTGTTGAGTGCTGTTGGCGGCCCTGCTGTGTCGTAGAGAGGAAATGGTGGGACGTAGCCCAGCTCTGGCTGTGACCGTGAAGGGAGCTCGTGTCTGATTTTCCGGAGGTGGGACTGGATTAGTCGTCGGGCTTCCGTGGGATCGTAGTATCGCATGGAGATTCGTGTGTAGACGGCTTTAAGCCCGGCGAGACTCTCACGGTGTGCGTCCTTCTCTTCTGCTGTTATGCCGTGCCGACGAAAGAGGCGGTTGACACGATGGATCTCTTTTTCCAGATCAAGGACAAGTTGAGAGTGGTCGTTCATTTGGCGGATCATGGCGACGGCACATTGCTCCAATTCGGTTGACCGAAGGGTCGCCGGGGGTCCAGGAATAGGCTCCTTTCCCTCAGGGCTCGGAGGACCGGGTTGGCCAGAGTCTTGCTGTAATTGCTGAGCCTCTCCATCCAGAGTCGACTGTGGTGTCGTTGCTTTGTTCCGACCCTCGGTGGTCCCATTGTGAGGGTTCTGTTCCACATGTTGCTGTAACGAGAAGGCGGAATAGAAGCGGCGATAGAAATCTCCATACTTCAGAAGCATTGAGTTGTGGGCTATCTGATTTGCTCCATGATGAGGTGGTGACGGCGGTGGTGGGGCTCGCAGGACATTGATGGCGGGGGAGCGCACAACAGTCGACAGACAGGCAGAGGTTCTCGTGAATCGTGGAGTACGGGTAAGGAACGGCTGCATGTCGCGATGACCGCTCTCGCCATGGGGCAGTGGGCGGGGGAAGAGCGAAGGGGGGAGGCAGGCGGCGGAGAGTGGAGGGAGGAGGGCGGAGGAGGAGGAAGGGGAGTGAGGGAGGGTGATGGAGGAGTGTCGGGGAAATGATCACATTTTTGGTATCCCGAGTGATATTTGGTGTCTGCAGACACCGGCCACCGAGCTGTCTTGAGCTCCAATCACCACCACCACCAGCAACATCATCCACTCATTTCAACCACCACGAACGAGACCCTATCGCTCCGAATACCCCTTGAAAGCTCGGCGTCTCCTCCGCCACCATGCCTGTCCTTCCCCGCTCCGCCGACGTGAACGACACCGACGAATACTGCCCCGTCTGCAAATCGTCGCGCTATCTGAATCCCAACATCCGCTTCCTGATCGAGCCATCATGCTATCACAAAATGTGCGGGTCCTGCGTAGACCGCCTCTTCTCCGGCGGCCCCGCCAACTGTCCCGTCGCAGGTTGCCACGCCCGGCTCCGTCACAATCGCTTCCGCACGCAAACCTTCACAGACATAGCTGTTGAGCGCGAGGTTGATGCTCGCCGGCGCATCTCCAAGATCTTCAACAAGCGGGCGGAGGAGTTCAAGACGCCGCGCGAGTGGGACGATTACTTGGAGAGCATTGAAGACATTACGTTTTCGCTGATCCAGGGGACAAAGGAGGAAAAGGCCGCGGCGGAGAAGAAGCTGAACGATTATGAAGAGGAGAACCGGGATGAGATTCGGAAAAACGCTCAGAGGGCCGCCGCGGAACGGAAGGCTATACAGGCAAAGGAGAAAGCGATTCAGGATGCTACTCGGCTGGCCAGGGAACATGCACAGAAAGAACTGAAGGAAGAGTTGGAAGAGCAAGAAGAACGGAAACGACGACAGTTGCAGGCCATGGAGTCTGGTGATTTGAAGGCCGTTGAAGATGTCAAAAAAGAGTTTCAGGCACGTGCCGAGAGACGAAAGAGAGAGGCTGCATCGGAGGCGGCAAGGATGCGAGCCATGAAGATTGGTCAAGAAATGGCACTACAAGCTCTAATCGATGCGCCGAAACTGGAAGAGGACGAGGTCGAGGAGGTTTGGGAGCCACTCGGTAAAGGTGTCTCTGACAAGAGCGAGTTTTATGAGCTGGGCCTTCCATGGCCAGGGAACGATTGGGTCGACAATTATGTTTCTCGACCAGAGGTTTCCGCGGGCGGATACTCCAAGGATGAATACTATGAGAGGTGTCTGTTCGAGGCTTTTGCGGGCTTAACCGTCATAGTGGGGCAGTCGGATACATCAGCAAAAACAGACGAAGTAGGGCGAACGGATGTAAGGATTGTTGATCCGTCATGATTGGTACATGACTACTGAATATAATTGACTTGTGCCAGCGATAGTGCCTCTCCTGACAGTTCTCCTCACAGCCCACGCACGCCGATTACGGATTAACGAGTTTCATTCATTCTCCGTTGACGAGTTATTCAGTGATTTTTGAAATGGGATATATCCCTTGTGATTCGAGTCATATCAGACCTTGCAAACCAGACTGTAGAGATGGATCAGGGCCAAAATTTCTTTTTATGTTTTAGCAGATGGAATTATGTGTTTGCTACCAGCACTATCTGAATTCTGAGGCCTGCAAGGTATTTTAGAGGAGATCAGAGTATGCGCATTTTAATACCAATGTCCCTAACAAATCTGTAATGTGACGTTGATGGTTCTAGCAGTAGCCGGGGACTCGACAAACTACGCTCGAAATTATTACACCTATCGCCTTAACCGCTCACACTAATCTTGATCGCAGATTATGAGAAATCAATGTCATTGGAGATTGAAATGTCGTTTATTCCTTAAGCAGAGGGTGTTCGATAATCCATAGATGCCACTCCAAGTCATCATGCCAACTAGGTGAGATATCTTGTTTTCCTCACAACTTTGCATTATCACTCATGTCCACAATTTTTAGGGCTTCACCAGAAGCGTCGTCCAAGCATTGATACCCCAACGTCACTTCTCTCCAATCTCACACCAAGAGTTTATTACTCCAGTATTGTACAGCGCCTCCCAAGTCTATCAATCTTCCAAAAGACCGACCGCTTACAACTTGGTCAAGTACTGCCTGGCAGCGCGCATGCGGACAATGCGCGGAAGGACGAACTTGGAGAAAGTGTAGATCATGATGCCGAGAGTGCCCATGGTGAACATGACCTCGTTGACGAAGAAGAACGGGACGAGCTGGGGCATGCCGGACTGCAGCGGGGCAGCGAGGTTCTGGCGCCAGTTGGCCTTCGCGGGAACTAAGTCGAGGTTAGCCATTATGCTGAAGGCCAGGAAAGTAAAGGTGCAATTCGCATACCAGCCGGAGCAGCCTTCTTCACGGTCTGCTGGGAGTAGGCGCGGGCAAAGTTCTGGATCATCGCGGGGCGGGCTGTCGGAGGAGCGTTAGCACGGTCGATATGAAGAGTTGGGCCAATTCATGGAGTGAGTGTACCGAAGCGGGCGCCGGCGGCGCGGGGGACAATGCGGGCGGCGAGCATGATGTCGGTGATGAGCGGGGAGTGGTGCGGCCGGCGATGAGGATTCGGGGAGGTGGAGAGTCGGAGGCTTCAACCGAATCGTAACGATGAGGAGAAGTTGGTGGGGATGCACGCTGAGTCAGCACAATACTGTACGTTGCCGGATTTGCACTCGTTCATGTGTGAATCGTTATGTCAGCAATGATTTTGTTATAAGCGACCTGCAGATCAGTTATATCACAATAGCAATCCAATATTGTGGCTGTAATCTGTACTGTACTGTACGTGTAATGACTGTGGCGAACTGCCCATTCACCCCTGATAGATCTGATAGAGCATGTGGGTTACCATAACCATGTTTTGCAACAAGTAAGCCGAATAGATTGTCTTCTACAACACCATCATGCACATCGTCAATGTTGGTTTACAAGCTCCAACACTGTTGTGGTGTTACCGAAAGCTTGGCAGCGGAGACGACGACCTCCTCAAACCTCGACCGCGACGTTGACCGTGTATCCTCGGCCGAACCAGACAGCTCCCCAGCACAGCTCTTTCAGTGCCACGCTACAGCTAACTGCACCGTCGGCTGCTTCCTCGTTCCATTCAGTTCCGGCTAGATTTTTTTCCGAACCCGCTGTTCCACTGGGCCCAGGCCAACCACCAGAGGTGTTCAAAGGCCTTAACGTTGCCAACCAAGCTCCCGACCTCTCCTCAACAATGGGCCAGTTCAAACGAAAAAACGCGAACCCCGGGCGCGTAGAGCCTGGCGTGCGATACCATTGCGACGCGTGCAATACCGATATCACATTCACTGTGAGTGGGCCCTCTCCTATAGCTCCCACCGAGCTCGTTACACCTTCCAGATGCGCCGCTTTCCGGAGTTTTCTCGCCATAATCAGCTCCACTGCTGACCTGTCTTTCCTCCATAGGTTCGCATCCGCTGTGCACACTCTGCTTGTAGTGAATATGATCTCTGCGTCCCATGTTTCAGCTCCGGCGCCGAGACCGGCTTGCACAAATGCGCTACCCACCCATACCAGGTCATTGAGCAGAACTCCTACCCCATCTTCACCGATGATTGGGGCGCAGATGAGGAAATGTTGTTACTCCAAGGTGCAGAAATGTACGGGCTTGGTTCATGGGCGGATATTGCAAACCATATTGGCGGAGCTCGGGACAAGGAAGAAGTTCGAAAACACTATCTGGAGACCTATGTCAACAGCTCTAAGTTCCCGCTCCCGGAGCATTGTGACCCGGCGGATATGACGTTTAGTAATGTCTCGAGAGAGGACTTTGCTTCCAGAAAGAAACGAAGAATTGAGTCTAGGAAGGAGGCGCAAGCAAAGGCACAACCAACAGAATCAAAATCTCGTCCGACTGCCTCAGTACCAGCATGCCACGAAATTCAGGGCTACATGCCTGGCCGTATGGAGTTTGAGACAGAATGGGAGAATGAAGCAGAGATGGCCGTCAAGGACCTTTTCTTTGAGCCTGGCAGCGGAATCAATCCACATACAGGCCTCGTAGAACCGGAAGTGGAGTTGAAGTGCACCGTCATGGATATTTACAACCACAAGCTTACTCAGCGCGCACTTCGAAAGAAGGTCATGTTCGAGCATGGTCTGTTGAACTATAGAGAAAACACCACAAAGGAGAAGAAACGCACAAAGGAGGAGCGCGATCTGCTTAACAAGGCTAAACCTTTTGCGAAAATGATGCGGAAACCCGACTACGATACCTTCTCCGATGGATTGCTCAAAGAACTTATGATTCGACAAGCTATTACTCAGCTGCAAGAATGGCGGAAGATGGGGATTCAAACTATTGAAGCTGGGCAACGGTATGAAGTTGAGAAGGTACAGAGGGTAAGCTATTGCAATCATCTTCTGAGTTATCTGCTTAAATACTGACATGTTCCACAGAATGAAGTTCTCCGCAACAAGTTGATGCCCCTCGACCGCCTCACACACCGCTACTCCGCTTCTAAAGCCACGCCCCCTGTTGAAACACCTCCTGTTAACCCTCTCCTCTCCACTAAATCATTCCCTTCTTCTACTCCCCTTATCGACGGCATTGGCTCTCCGGCTTCTCCCACCCCAGTGGTGAACGGCACCAAACGCAATGCGTCTGGGGCCCCAGTTTCCCTTGGTGTGCTGGAAAACGCAGCCGATGCACACTTGCTTTCAAAAGCCGAGCAACAGCTGTGTATTAGCTTAAGCATCAAGCCGAAGCCGTACATGTGTATTAAAGAAAGGTTGATAACGGAGGCCATAAAGAATGGCGGGGTTCTTAAGGAGAAAACTGCCAAGGAGGTCTGCAGGGTAAGTCTTACCGTGCTGTTTTGCCCTGGGGCATTTATCTGACGAGATATATGCTGACATTGTATTCTTTCGGAAGCAGATTGACAACCAGAAACTGTCAAAGATCCACGAGTTTTTCACAAAATCAGGTTGGGTTGGCAAAGCTTGAGCGATGTTTCGTCATAGTGTTGCGCAGATGTAGGTCGCTGGAGGCCGAACTAATACGCAGCCGCGGTCTAATGTTTTCTTTCTAGGGTGGGTAGTACTATGGTCTTTTTTCTGGCGTTTCAGCTGTGGTGTTTTCTTCCGGTTGACTTCAGCGTGTTTGTGTGGGATTTTGTTGGAAAATGGCGTTCCCAAAGGATTTTGCTTTGCTGGGGATTTCACCTCGTTTTCATGGGATTGTGGGTAGTGGATCGTGGATGGGGTCAATACTTGTTTCTGTGTACATTGTCGTGCATATTGGAGGTTGTATAATGCACTTTGCCACTCTTCTGAACTATCATCAAACTTGCTAGTGTATTCAAGGCGTGAAACAGATACTTCAACGGTCCATGAGCGACGGGCAAGATTGGGGGAGCGTTGGGTCCAAATTTTGGGGCATGACACCTTCTGATATTGGAGTTTCAGGCCACTTCAATGCAGCATAGCGAAATCCTGTGTACCTAGATATACAATGCGCCTGTTTATGCTGTGTGTATATAGACACAAGGATTTCATCCAACTATTGAATGTGCTCCGTGTATCCAGGTTGGCCCATGAGCCGACTGCGCATCCTGAAAGTCAGAGGTCACGTGTGGTGGGGCTCTGCCTGCGCAAGGGACGCTTATTGGCCGCATCTTTTTGAAGGCGAACCCCTCCTTCGTGAACTTGAAGAACCTCACTCACCACTGGACGCCTCAAAACCCGCTGGCACAGCTCTTGTCCTGTTCCCGCTCGATCTATCCCGTCCTTATCCTCCTTCCCCCGCTCGCTCATCCACCATACATCATCAGTTCAGATATCACTAGCCCGCTCACCCCCGCAAACCTTACCACCTACAAACCACAATACAACCCGCTACAATGGCAACTGCAACAGAAAGTGCCCCTGCCCTCGATGTCGCCAACGAGAAGCGGATTGCCGATGATGCTGTCGAACTCGCAGACGACAAGAAATCCGGCAACGAACAACTCACCGTGTTTCACGACGCATCCAACTTCAATGTCAAGCACCCGCTGATGAACCGGTGGACTCTGTGGTTCACCAAGCCACCCAGCGGAAAGGTTGAAAATTGGAATGATATGTTGAAGGAAGTGGTCACCTTCGACAGTGTTGAGGAATTCTGGGGTATCTATGTGAGTTTGCTCCGTAGTCGATTCGGTAAACCGGCTGCACGGTGCAGCTGAAGGCACTGCTTCCTCGTTTGAAAAGCATTTCTAGCGGGCTGGAATCAAGCAAGTCGATAAAAGATTCGAGAAGCTAACACGTTGGTTTCCAGAACAATATCACTAAGACCTCTGAGCTTGCGCTTAAATCCGACTACCATCTCTTCAAGCAAGGTGTTCGCCCGGAATGGGAAGACCCCAACAACAAGCACGGCGGTAAATGGGCTTATCAGTTCAAGGACAAGCGTTCCGTCCCCATTGATGAGCTTTGGTTGCACGTCATGCTCGCCGCCATCGGCGAGACTCTGGAAGGTGACGACGTCAACGAGGTTATGGGTGTGGTCGTAAACGTCCGCAAGGGTTTCTTCCGTATCGGTGTTTGGACCAGGACCACCGGCGCTGGGCCTAAGGGAGGAAACAGGGAGGCGTTGATGGAGATCGGCCGCCGGTTCAAAGAGGTACTGCGGTTGAAGGACAGGGAGATGGTAGAGTTCTCAGGCCATACCGAAGCTGCTGCTAGCGGAAGCACAAGGGCGAGGCCGAAGTATACCGTTTGAGCAGCGTCAGAACTTTTGTCCGGGAAAATGTCGGGAAAAGTTGGTCTTCGCGCTTCTCTGTCTCTGTCTCTTTCATCATTAGTTCGGGTTTCTCTTCTGGTTGTTCTTTGTTGAGGTCTGGCTCATTGTATGGTCTGCTATGTTTTTTTTCTTCTTGCGCTCCGGCAGCTAATGAGAATCACTATTATTTGCCCGCGCTTTGTTACCCTACCCATCCCCCGTCCTTTCTCTTGGTCTGAGTCGGGATGAAGGTAATTCTGTTGCTGTTGATTGCTGTTTTCGTGCTAGCATCATGTTTTTGTTTTCGCTGGTTTTCCATGTTCTTATCCCAGGTCTAGTCATTATGCTTGTACTGATGGTGATGATGATGCTTGGCTTGGAGGTGATGGCTGTATATAAACTGGAGTTGCTTTACATAGGGCCCAGGACGCCCAAGTTCTCAATTGAGCATTGTCGAAGTGAAGTTCGATGAATGATGTGCAGTGTGGAGATGCTTCAATATGTCGCTGCAAACGTCCCATGAGGTCATCGGATGATTCAGGGTACTCGAGGTATTCTATCAGCGCCCGTTGTCCCACCATCAGGCATGTGGTCTGTCGCAATTATTCCTGTATCTTCACATATTGCATTTCATCCACCTGCCCTTCTGCGCACAACTGAATGTTGAACTCGATACCGTATCACGGTACCGTTGGGCAAAGAATACAGACGCCATTCTCCTTCATACAATACGATACCTCTACCTCCACAACCACACAGCCGCGAGTGCTTCAACGGCACAGTGCTTGATAGCCAAAGTAAGGCAAAGTTGTGTATTGATCTATGTATATACGACTGCTGTGTCACCGCGGTTAACCAAGGTGTGTTACCAGCAGATCGTCGAGAGGTCGAGACTCAACTTGGGGATAAGTTGGTCTGAAGGTGGGAAGACAGGCCTGAGACCACCTCGTGCACCGTACCACCTTCATCATCATCATCACTGCCACTACCAGCGCCTCAACTTCGTCCACCTCGTTCTCCTCGATCTTCACTTTCCTTACTCCATCCAACCGCCCCCCGCACTCACTACCAGCCCCACAGTTATTAAACCTGGCAACGAACACTCCTCATCAAGTGTCCAGACCTCTCAGAGAACCCCCAGGTTAGTAAAACCAAACGCACTCAAGCCCTTCAGAGTGATATCTTTGCGGAGGTGGCACCGAAGCTTGAGTGCATGTTTCGGAAGAGATGCTAACGCCCAAGAAGCTAGGTAATATAAGTGGCATCCAGAAATTCGCATATCTACGATATTGGCGCTAGTGGGAATCGACCAGCGGAACGTGAACGGCAAGTCTACTCAACTTGTCGCCTGAACTGAACGACGACCTCTACGACTCAGACTACTCGGGCTACGAAAGAAGTCGAACAAGGGCAATACGGCGGATCAGAGACGACAATTTGGACCTTGGCTTCCAAGAGTTGAGCAGCAGATACTGGAATCGCATCGGAAGGAAACCTCGGTTGACATTACAATTCAACATCCAACTCCGGTGAAAATTATACGCCGGCTACAGCAATATCTAAGGTGTAAAAGCAATAGAAACGGAACAAATCCAGAAGGAAAGCAGTTGAAAAGTGGCTTGAGAAAACAAGAATATTATTCTAGTTTCCCTTCAAGATGCCGTTTTCCCACCACTCCCACTCGGGCGAGTTCTGTATGCACGCCAGCAACACTCTAGAGGAAATGATCTTGACGGCTATTGAATTGGGATTCCGGTCATATGCATTGACGGAACATATGCCACGAGATCAACCCGAGGATTTGTATCCGGAGGAGGTAATCTCCAAGCTTTCCTTCTCTTCATTATACCCCATCAACGCCGTCTCATGTTCAAGAAATGTTTCATAAAGAAAGAATGCTAAATTCTGGAACAACAGGTAGCAGCCCAGCAAACTCCATTTGACCTGTACCGCACGTTCGCCTCCTACCACGCCACGGCAACCCAGCTCTCAGCAATTTACTCACCTCGAATATCCCTCCCCATTGCCTTCGAAGCAGACTACATTCGGCCCTCCTCTCTTGACCTTATCGCCTCTCTTCGCAAACAATACCGTTTCGACTACATCATCGGTTCGGTCCACCATGTCCACACCATCCCAATCGATTTCGATCTTGCAATGTATCAAAAGGCTGTACACGTGTGTGGAGGATCCGAGGAGAAGCTCTTTGAAGATTACTTTGATGCTCAGTACGAGATGCTGATTGAGTTGAAGCCTGCAGTTGTGGGACATTTCGATTTGATACGGTTGTTTTCGGGATGGAATAAGGGAAAGGGGTTGAAAGCATGTGGTGACAGTGTGTGGGGTAAAGCTGTGAGGAATTTGCAGACCGTGGTGAGCTATGGCGGCTTGCTGGAGCTGAATTCGGCGGCTTTGAGGAAGATGTGGACCACGCCGTATCCGGGATGGGATGTTGCTGAGGTGAGTAAGAGCGTTTTTTTTTCATGACAGAAGATGGACTGTTGAATTCTCTCTCTTCCTGAGCGAGAGGTGGAAGGACCCTGTTGGAAGCGGAATAACTACTAACATATGCTCTTCTCTAGGCTTTCCGTGATTTGGGCGGCCGCTTTTGTCTCTCTGATGATGCACATAAGATTGACCAGGTGGGGCTGAATTATTATAAAGCCCTTGAATATGTCAAATTGTTAGGGATTGATAGGCTGTATTACCTGGAGAGGCTATCCGCGGGGGGGACTGGGGCTGATGTTTTGGATGAGTGTGCCGTGAGAAGTATCACGGTTGAGGATCTGGAGAAGGAGCGGTTTTGGAAATTGCTGAGGGAAAGAGACGAGGCACGAGCAGGATCAGCATAGGCAGGATATGTTAATGGAAAGCGTGCCCAGTGGCGACTAGATGAAAATGATTCTACAATTGCTCAAGGGTAGCCATTGATGACTCAGCAACTGAAAGGCTGTTTCTCGTGCACAAGGCTGTCTTCTCAGGTGACACCAGCCCTGCCCACGTCCCTCGAGCCGCACGCTGGCCGCAGCCTTTCCACACACAGCAAAATCTCAAACGCAGTCCTTTGGGTCTTTTGGTGAAGCTTCCCCGCCATCCCCGCGCATCTCTCCACCAACCCCCCTACCGCCCCAAGGCCACTCCTCTCAAGCTTCTCCCGAGCCAATCCGTCCCCGCGCGCGCCACGCGAAGACATCGACCAAACCACCGCAATCATGGCGACTTCCACTGAATCCGCCTCTGTGCGGGACTCCTACGACCTCGTCCCGAAACTCATCCCAAATCTCGACCGCCACCTCATTTTCCCCCTGCTCGAGTTTATCGATAATAATGGCATCCACCCGCACCGCGATATGGTTCAAGCCAAGTACGACCTTCTCAAGCCCACCCTGATGGCCGATTTCGTCGGAAAACTGTATGCCGAGCTTCACGGCCTCGAGCAGCCACCTGCAGAGTTTCAGCAGAAAAGAGACGATGCTATGAAGTCGCTGAAGGATCTGGAGGAGCGGGCAAGGAAGGTGTTGGATTTGTTCGACAACGAGGAGGTTGTCAGCAATTTGAGGAGTGACAAGGCTCAGAACATGAAGTACTTAGAGGAGAACCATGGTGTGAGTTGTGCCATTTTTAGTGCATTGGATCTTGGTGTATCTGTATTTGGAAAGTTCAATCGCTGATTTGGTCATCCAGGTTACGATGGAGATGATTGATATCGTTTTCCAGTATGGCCAGGCACAGTTTTCTTGCGGAAACTACAACTTGGCCCAAGAGTTGTTGTATCAATACAGAATCTTGGTCAGTTGTCGTGCCAGTGCATGCATAGTGCAGTATTGACTCTGTACAGTCTACCGATGTCGAGAAGACGAACCAGGCCACCTGGGGTAAGTTGGCCTCGGAAATCCTCCGTACCGACTGGGAGGCGGCATTGGAGGAGGTCACCAAGGTCCGTGACGCTATTGAACAGAAGGTAAGATCATGACATCACGAGTATTATGGGTAGCCATTGATCAATTAATAGTTGTATAACAACCCTCTCGCTCAACTTCAACACCGGACGTGGTTGACTCACTGGGTCCTTTTCCCTCTCTTCAACTTCGAGGATGCTCGCGAACCCATGATCGAACTCCTTTTCTCGCCTGCTTTCATCAACACCATCCAGACTTCCTGCCCTTGGATTCTCCGATACCTTGCGGCTGCCGTCATCACCAACCGGAACCGGTCTCGCAACTCGAACCAGTACCAGAAGCAGCTCAAGGACCTTGTCCGCGTCGTCAAGCAGGAGCTGTACGAGTACAGTGACCCGGTTACCGAGTTCATCACTGCCCTGTGCCTCGATTTTGACTTTGAAGAGGCCCGGAGAAAGCTTGGCGAAGCCGAGGAGGTGCTCAAGAGCGACTTCTTCCTTGCCTCCTCCGCCGATCAGTTTGTCGACTGCGCAAGACATCTCATTTCAGAGAGCTACTGCAAGATCCATCAGCGCATCGACATCAAGGATTTGGCTAGCAGATTGAACTTGAGCCAGGATGAGGGAGAAAAGTGGATTGTTAATTTGATTCGGGATACCCGGGTGGACGCGAAGATCGATTACAAGGAGGGCACAGTGGTCATGAACCACCCGCCGCAATCGGTGTATCAGCAGGTTATTGAGAAGACTCGGGGTGGTTTCTTTAGGACACAGGTTATCACTGCGGCGGTGGCCAAGTAAAAAAGGAATGTGTTTGAGTCTAGGCGTCTTGTGCATTTTTGTGTCAGGTTTTCTTCTACTGAATCTGGGGATCCGGTGGTTTGGTTTCTCGGTGTTTGTTTTTGCCATGTGTAGACTTAGGGATTCTAAAATATTGGATTCTGTTGGCTACAAGGGTTATGTCTGCGTGAGAATGAAAGGTATCATTTGAAGGTGTTGGCCTTTGATAGGAGTGATGATCGCAATTGCAAACGATTCTCTTCATCTAGGCGTGGTTCATCCATGACCAGTCAAATCAACATGATGTATAGGTCCAGTTCTTGTGTTTCATCAAACTAGCTTTCCATTTCATATAGTGTAAATGTCAATCTTGGTCTTGAACAGGGTATCACATTCCTCCAATGCTCACCATCACATATCTCCCTCTCCCACTCTACGCTTTGCTCTCCCGTCTCCTCCCCTTCTCCTCACCCTCCCTCTTCCTCAAATCCGTGCTACTCAACTTCTCAGCTCCCTCACCACCCACCAATCCCACCATCAAAATGACCAACTCCCTCAACTCCTTCCCCTTCCTCGTATCATTCACAAACTTCCCACCCGCCGCCGTTTCCTCCGTGACCACCAACGTTGTAATCTCTGGATCCGTAATGGTAGGTCCACAGGGTTCAAACAACTCCAAACACTCGATTATAACCCCATTGGGAAGTGTTGCAGTGACACAACGACCGGATTGAAACATCTTCGCATCGGGCGCGAGAACCTGCGCAGTTGAATCGACGACGGCTGCTGCAGGTCCAGAGGGTAGAGGAGAAAGAGAGGATATCAGGAACGCGAGAGTGGCCTCAACACGATCCCGCCATGATTCCAGATATGCCGAGTGTTTCTTATTCGCAAGCAACGAATCCCCGGAAACACCAACTACAATTTTCTTCTTCCTCGTCGACTCCGCAGCATCAGCGTACGGGGAAAGCGCATAAGTCGTCATCGACAACAATAGCCGATGACCGAGATGAAGATGATCGAACGTTCCCCCAACCGCCACAACCCGATGTTGTCCCCCCCTCCCCACATCCACCACAATTTCTCCAGATGGTTGCTGTTTCACCACCTCGGTTTCCTCAAGAGGAGCTTTCTCAGCCTCCACGACCCTCGCCCATGCTGCGTCCCGTAAAATCCGTTCTTTCACCACAGGTCCCACCACGGATGCCCCATCGGGTGCGTCCTCGCTCGTCAACACGACGATGATGTCGAGGGTTTCAATCAGCTTCTCCCGGAGACTAAGCTGGAAGATAGCGGCATAGGTTTCTGCGAAGAGTTTGGAGGCCGCGGGGAAGGAGGTGACGCGGTTACTGGTTTGGAAGGGTGCTGGGAGGGCAAGGTAGACGCGGGTGTTGGCGGGGAGGGAGGTGAGGTGGGGGGTTAAGGTTGGGAGGAGGGCGCTGGGGGGGAGGTGAGGGAGGAGGAGGAGGGTTGGTGGTGATGGGCTGGTGGTGGTTATGGGGGACATTGGTGGAGAGAATTGGTAGGCTGTTGAGGGGAGGAGATGAGAAGTGGAGTGTTGGAGAAGGTGATATTGGTGGAAGCGTTGAGGTTGAGGTTGAGATTATCTATGTCTGGGAATTGGTGATGCCATCATGGTGGGGTCCATGCGGGGTGATGACTCGGTTAATTCGCGGGCCGAGAATTGATTGAAATGTCAAGGCACACTACAATATTGTTGATGTTCTCATTGTGATGAAGATAGGAATAAGGGCGTATTTAGTGAGTAGATAGAAAGTTTGAAAGGCTCAAATTCTTCAAGATCAATATTTGCGGCACCAGAAACCCATCCAGTCACAGGAAATATATTGTACCGCTACAGCAACATCCACATCCATGGATATCCATGGATATCCATACATCTCATTACAGCCCACCATGCTTCCTTCATACCTCTTTGCATCTAAAGGATCTCCATGAAAGCCTGTCATACAGCTCATCTCACACCGATATCCTTCCCTTCCGAATATACACATCTACCCTCCCGCCACGACCGCCAACCCTTCATAAACCTTTCTCCTCACCTTCACAAAGGTTCCCTTGCCGCCATTCGCATTTCCCCCCATCCCCAAACGCCCACCCAGAAACCCGCTTCCTCCATCCTCAATACTAACATTCCCAACACCGCTCTTCCTCACCACCACTACCCCATCCACGAGCAAAGTACCCTCGCCTCTAAACTCTGCAGTATGGCCTTCGGCTTGTAACACACGGCGGAGATCCGCAAGCTTGATGTCTCCGACATGGATAGGTTGAGCCACAGAACGAGTTGCCGCGAGGAGAGAAGGTGGGAGGAGGTCGAGAAGCAGGTGAGGGGCTTTCCCTCCAGCATTCAATGACGAGGACGTAACCAATGCCGTGGAGGATGATGATGAGGGCTCAATCATCTTCCTACGTTTTCCACCCGGCTCTCCATCTGCAGCGTCCTCTCCAGCCGAAGCCTCATCTGCGACTACAACCTGACCAAGCACATGGACGACGCCCAATGTTCCCACCTTCTGCCATTTCAATTCCCTCGCCAAACTTGGCGCCAACTTAACGGTCCATGCGTTTGTATCCACACTCGCATCCACTCTCTCACCACGCTGTGGATAATACACCTCTGTTTCTCGACCACCTGCTCCTTGTCCAACGCGCCGGAGATTGATGGCTCGTGCCTTTTCTCGGTAAAAGTTCGCCAAATGTTGTGTTTCCTCTGCACGCCCACCCGTGAGGATGAGTTTCGTCGGGTCGATGAGGGGGAGGAGAAGGCCAAGTGCGTTCTGGTCATGGAGACCGGAGAAGTCGATGAATGTTGCTCGAACGCGGATAGTGATGGTGGTGGTAGTGATGAGGAGTTTATGGGGTGTTGTAAGGTGAGATTCAGTAGACGAGAGGGTGTCGCTATCTGACGAAGAGGAATCGGCATAGGTATCTGAAGGGTTGTCGGAATCCGACATTGCGTCTGAATCTCTAGGGCGTCGCTTTTTGAGGTTTCGAGAACCGCCACCATGTTTTCGTTTTCGTTTTGCAGACTCAGTTGTTACGGAGGTGGCGGTGGATTTGGATTTATTGCCGCTCCCACTGCCGTTATGGCCATGACGGAGTTTATCAGATTCTTGCCATTTTCGTTTCTTCCCCATGACCCGGCTGTCAGTTTCTGTCTTGATCTGCTCTTCCGTATCTGGAGCATCCTCATCCATCCGCTCCTCTGCCCGCGTAAAGTCGTCTGGTCGGAGTACTTCGCCATACTCGTCAACCCGCTTCCGCCGTATTTGGAAGGGAAACATCCTATTCCTCCCTTTGGCGCCACGAACATCAAAGTCATAAACCCCCTCCCCCTTAAGCAGAACGTTGACTCCAATGTCAGCCTTTGTTTGTGATGGAGGAGCACCACCAATCATCAACGTTGCTTGGGATACTTTCTTTGACGCCGCGGTAGTGAGAGCTTTCCCCTGTCGTTCTGAATCAGAATCATCATCGGAGGATGAAGATGCCTCATCCTCTTCTTGATCCGCAGACGGGAGCCCGCCAGCCCCGAGAAGTGTAAGCTGTTGCGTTGAGAGAGCTTTCTGAGCGGCCATATGACGTTCATAGGCTTTAAGCTCGGTGCCTAAAAGGGGTGTTTTGGCATAACTTGAGAGCTCGTCAGATACTGAGAGAGAATTGATTGCGCCGGCTATTGGGTCGTCTTGTTGCTGCTGAGATGTTGCTTTCCAATTCTTCCATATTTGACCAGCAAGCCCGGCTTTGCCATCCCCACGTTCGGTGAGGATAACAATGTTTTTTTCGTCGTTGGCCACACGAATGAGAGCGTCTCTACTGAGACCCCACTCGAGACTCGAGTCCGATGCAATAATGACTTTTCCACGGCCATCGTTGGTATTCAAAATTTTCGCCAGCTGACTAGGCGTCGACACCAGATTGACATGCAAAAAATCAAAAGGACCCGCTTTATTCCCAGAATCTGCGGATTTTCCGTCGTCGTCATCTTCTTTTCGCCGATGTTTCCCTCTTCGCTCATTCTTGGCTCCTGACTCGGCTATAGCTTCAAATTCTTTGACTACTGCTTCATCCATCCATTCCAACATACTGCCAACTACCTGGCTAAGGCGTTTGACTTTGCGACCGGCGAGATGGAGCCCGACGCCATTTCCCTGCTTTCCGCTGAGAGTGGAGTCATGCCGCCATGCGTGTTCAAGAAGATATGAGAGCTCAAGAATACGACCAACTGAGTCTGTAGGAATGAGAACTGTGCCTCCCTGTTCTTTTGCTACCTTTCGTATCGTATCAAGCAACAGCTCGTCTCGCCTTTTCCGTCCACCAGCAATATTGGAGATCTGGGCGTTCCGGGCAGAGCAAACAAGCGCTGATGGTCGCCTCAAGACTTCTTGTACCCGCCCATCTTCATTTGACAAAAACCCGGCTCCTCTTAAACAGTTATCGCGAGACAGATTCCAATCCACAGCATACACAATTGATTCCTGAGACTGCTGAATCTTCCAAATCGTTCCTCCTAGCGTGTGACCAGCCGAGTAAGCAGTAATGGTGATAGATCCCAGCTTCCCGGCTACTCTTGATACCGCCGAGTGAAGCGGTGTAGGTTGCGAGAACTTCAATGTCACAATCTTCCCACAATAGCTATCGATCTCGGCAGGCGTTGGCGGAAGCTTCAAGGCGAACTCTGGTAAATCTGACGCCTCTCCATCTGGAAGGAATCCCAACGGCGATAAATCCTCAGCCTTCGGTGTGCTTTCGCCAGCCTTGAGGTCGACGAGCAGGCCGAACGCCTTGGGACTTGAAAGGTATATGTCCTGGAGGAGCAGGCGGCCAAGGTTGGAGACGGGGAACGTCGAATACACTGGAATCGCATTGAAGTGTGGAATATGCTTGCAGGCATGGGCATATGCTCCCATGTGCTCGATGGTGGGGTGGGTGAGGAGGATGAGGTCGATGGTCGGCGCATGACGCTCAAGCTCGGCGAGGAGAGAAAGATCAAAGGTAGAGTCCCAGCCAACATCAATGAGGATTTTGATGCCGTTATCGAGCTCGAGGAGAGATTGCTGGGCGGGAGAGTCGGATTGGGCGCCGAGAAGAGAAGTGAAGAGGAACATGGTGCTCGGCGGAGGTTCGGAGACGATGAAAACTGGCGGAAGGTGGAGCGGTGTCCGGGACGCTGGACTGTTGGTTCAGGGCGTCAGACCATGTAGCGTTGTAGAAACGAAGGTTGCGGTGAAAAGGTGTCTGGAGTTCCAAGTCGCACGTTGAATTCGAGCTTTCGCGCGTCGCTGCGAGCTCTGTCCGGACGCGGTCGAGTGCATGCCGAACCAAAGAGCCGCAGCTGACGTTCCCTACAAGAGATATTGGATCTCAATCATACTTGACACAAATTCCTAGAATGAAGCCCTGCAGCAAGTTTTCTTCTTCGGGAAAGCTCTGTAGGTACCATAATTCATACTGAGGCTAACTAACTGTGGGGACTATGCGGGAGTGCCCAAATAACTTAACTCGATGTCATAATAAAACAAAAACAGTATGACTCGCCAAGATGGTTAATATCTTCACTTTAGGTTGCCACAGGAGGGAGCTTCAAAGAAAAGGCTGGAGTCCTGGACTGTTGGTTGAGCAATATGAGTGCATATTTCCGCATATTTTCACATATGAGATTTACCGTATTGAAATGTGCCAGTCATCACCGCCTACATGAGAATCGGAGAAGAGTAAAAGTTGTATGAAGTCACAATTCACTCTCTTCGCATGAAAATAGCAGGGAATGAAGCACATGGATGATTCACTAAATCGATTTTTACCTAGCATCACCACCCGAGATGGCTCGACCAAACAACTCGGTCATTAACATCTAGCATTACGAGGCACTCTAATCACTATTTCCGTCACGCCAGACTTGACTTGGGTTATTTCCCAACGGTATTAACCATAAATATGAAGATTTATAGATACAACATGAATACGAGCCCTACCAATCCACATAGCTGAATTTTTTATGACCCACGCACATCATCCCTCTGAGTGAAATGACTGCGTTGATGCTTGATTATCTCTGACTTCATTATGCACAATGCGCAGGGACTACCATATAGCAGTGCTCCTCCATCGTAAAAGCTTTATGGTTGAACTTTATGCGCTCTGATAAAGCCAACTTGATGATTATGCTGCCACGCAGCCATAGGACACAACCGGAATCTGCGTCCTCGTGTTTATCGCCCCAGAAAGCTATACTATGAATGGTTTATTGGGGTAAATACGGTATTTCAAATGGCTCCGAGTCGACGAAATACGTTCATCTGAACATCAGTGGTGAAGGTACGATGCCTAAGTCTGACATTGGAGGCAAAGTTCGGTTCCGAGATGTTTGCCACACTGAGGCACAAGGCATTACTTTCTAAATGTGCGCGATGCCACTCGCTTTTTGTCCAAAGAAGTGAATTCGTGGTTTATTCACCCTTCAGGTGCATATGATTCTGTGTGCACATCGCATACACATAGCAAAGATGAGAATCTCGAACACAGGAGTTCCTGGTTAGATGGTTGGACGGTCTAAATCAGTTACCGTACAGCTTGACCTTCCATGAAGATGCCAGCGGCACGGAAATGTGGTAACATCTTTGATCTACGTCAATCTCTCGTTCACATAATAAGCAGATAGGGCATCTAGATATAAAGTCCTCACTCTCTTCCTGCAAAAAAAACCATCAAAACAACTCAGTCCACCATCCGCCTTGAGTATCAGTTGTCCGGAATCTTCATCACGATTTCACGATCAGTGCCACATCTCGGGGCCATCACTCGCAGTTCGACATCCTCATCTTTGCCCCAACTCGCCGAAACTTGATACACCAGTACCAAAATGCAGCTCAAAACCATAACTTTCGGCGCCTTTGTCACTCTAGCAAGTTTCGCTGCTACAACTCTCGCCCAGGATGGTCAAGTTTACTATGTCACCATCACCACTACCGAATGCGATTCTGTCACCGTACCGCCCGGTTCCCAACCCTCAGGACAGGTTCCTGGCATCGTTGTCCCTCCTCCCGGTTCATCGTCTAAGCCGGCAGCTCCACCTGGAGTTACGAATTCCGCCGTCGTCCCTGCACCCGGCGTATCGAATCCGTCTGTAACTGTCTCTCGCGCGACAAACGTTACTGTTGTAACACCGACATCGAAGCCTACTACCTCGGCGAAGGGGGATGCCGGAACGTTGAAACTTAATGGGTTGTTGCTTGGTGTCGCCGTTGCTGCGGTTATGGCTTTCTTGTAAGCATGTTGTACCTAGATTGCAGCTAAAAGTGGAGACTGGCATTGGTAATGGCTTGTATGTAATGTGTTGGGATTTTGATTTTGATTTTGATTTGGGTATTTTGGTGTTTGGCGAATAGGTCATTTTTTTTTTCACACTCATTTAAGCGAGGAATCTTGTATGGATGAAGATGCCGTGAAACGAATGGATTTGCCTGAAATAGAGTTACTGGGATGCTTTTCAACCAAGAACCTTGGGTACTATGATTACTGTAAATTGAGTTGGCCCATGCTCATCATTGACTTGACAGGTGCGCAATTGAGTTTGTGTGGCCAGGGCTGGGCTGTCCTGGTGGCGTTTGTCATGGTGTAACAAACCCGGTTTGAGGGAGACATGACTCAAACTCTCCATTACTATTGAATCCAGATCGCCGTCTTGCAATGCTGTTTTATCCTTGTGTGGTGGTGGTTTTTTCTGTCGTTCTTGGGCAGATCGTTGTTGATCGCGGTTCTTTTGAGGCTGAGAACCCGTGCGCCACCACTAAAACCTTCTTACCCCGCCAGCCCCTCTTTCGCTCGTTTTTCTCTCATCTCCCGCACCCCTCCAACACTCCATCTTCTGTATCCTCCTCAATCTCTTTCATACCACTTCACATCTCTTCAATCTATTACAATGGGTTTCACTGATCTCGCTTCCGCTGCTGGTCTCACCAGTGAGTCTCACTTTCCGGTCGATGGAGGGGTGGTAGTGGCCCCAATCTGCAGAGCAAGGCGCTGAAGTTTTTCGCAACAGGCCTCAACAGCTTCCTCGAGTCGAGGAGCTACATTGTCGGGTGAGTCCGATCCTTTTCCTTCGACTTGAGCGAGCGCAATCCGCGAATCTTGTTGCTATCCCCGTGTGCGCATCTGGACTCTGCTTTGGCGGTGCGCTATGGGACTGTTATCCAGCATCTGCACTTCCCCTCCCCTTCTACAAAAGACGGAATGATGAGAACTTTTGGTCCGTGTTTATGAGGCGGACGTAAGACCCCGCCATCGGATTCGAAAACCAAGGCTTGACAGCCAACTCTGACACTCTCCTACAACTTTTTTTTGGAAATTCTTATGCAACGTGTTTTTACGAGGCTTGAGGGCTTGTACTGACAGTTACTTTCAGCCAGAGCCCGTCCCAGGCCGATGTGACCATCTTCAAGGCCCTCTCTGGCACTCCCGACGCCGAGAAGTACCCCCACGCTGCCCGCTGGTACAAGCAGATCCAGTCCCACGAGTCTGGTTTCGACGCGTTGGAGGGCGAGAAGTCGGACGACATCTCCAAGTACGGCCCAGAAGCTGCTGCCGCTAAGGCCGACGATGACGATGATGACGATGTTGACTTGTTCGCCTCTGACGACGAGGAGGAGGATGCTGCTAAGGCCGAGCTCACTGCCAAGCGGTTGGCTGAGTACCACGCGAAGAAGGCTGCCAAGCCCAAGACCAGTGCGTTCTCTGGATGTTTCGGGGAAGATTTAGGTGTTAATATTTTGCAGTTGCCAAGTCCATTGTCACCCTTGATGTGAAGACCTGGGATGATGAGACCAACATGGGCGAGCTTGCCGAGCAGGTCAAGGCTATTGCTGCGGGTGAGTTTTCACGGCCCATTGTCATCAACTGTAACTGTAAACTGACGTACATATAGACGGTCTCGTCTGGGGTACCCACTCCTTCGAGAAGATCGGTTACGGTGTTGAGAAGCTGCGCATCAACTGCGTTGTTGAGGACGACAAGGTTTCCATCGACAAGCTCTCCCGGAAGATCATGGAGATCGGCACCGACGAGTTCGAGGGTCGTGGTTTCGATGAGGACTTCGATGAGGAAGAGGAGTTTGAGGGTGAGACTGTTCAGTCCGTCGATGTCCACGCCATGCAGAAGTTGTAAGTGGATGGAGACGTGACTGGGTTATGACGAGTAGATTCAAAAAAATTAAGCGTCATCAGTGCATTTTTTCTGGTTTACTTTGGTTTGGGGACTCGAGTGTTATAGCAATGACAGGCTAAGCCCGTTTTGTGATTCACATCAAGCTGCCATTGACGTGATTTCCATCTGTAATTTGGACGAAATGAGAAAATCATACATCGTTCCGATGCAGTGTTATTTGGCACATCCTCATCACCCATGATCCAAATCCCACCGCATCTTATCCCAACAACGCATCGCTCCATGGTGCCCATCTTCACCACATCGCATGTATCAAGAATAACCCGCTGCCATTAGTCCCACCATCTCTCTGTCATCAAAGTCATCTGTCCAATTCGATAGCAGCCACAGTTCTTTGTTCGATCGTCATCAAAAGAAGTAGTTTATCAAGCTACTGTACTCATCCATCATATCCCATATCCCATTGCGCCATGATTCTCATCATGTAGTAAGTAGAAACTTATACCACACCAGGAAGAGATACAATCTCGGAAAAAAAAAGAAACCAGCAACCAGAACACATAAAACCTCAGAACCTGTTAGGTGTACATGAAAAAAGCAAATGGGTAACAAATAGAAAAAAAAAAACAAAAAAAACCGAAAACCAATAAAAACGTAACTCAAATGCCCGGACCAAGACCCCCAACAAAATTCATGAAGAAACACATTGCAAAAAAGAACCCAGAAACCACGAAATAACAAACGCTTAAACCCTTACACCCATAAACACGTCTCTCCTCACACTCTCGACAATTCCCGCATCGCGCTGCCACATTTTATTCACCGCATCCATGACCGATTGCCTCTGCGGCACATCGCAAACCGGCCACACCACCATCGGCATCAGGTCTTGCACGGGTAACTGTCGGATATACTCATCAGCCTTTGTTTCTACCGTATCCTGAACATCAGTGGTACTCACACTCTTAATCTTCGCCCTCACATCGACCTTGACCTTCTCTGCGTTGGCGCCGCCAACAGCGTTGGTCTCCACCTCGCGCAAAGCGCCGATGGCAGCGTTGCTGCCGCTGCTTTTCTCGACTTGTGGGCCTGTGGTGGTGGAGGCTGATGAAAAAGAAGACGAAGCTGCTGCTGACGAGGATCCGAAGGCGGCCTTTGCGGGTTTGCCGCTATTTCCTGTGGAAGTGCTGCCAAACATGCTGGAGGGGGGCAGGATGGGGGAGTTTTCTTTCGTGTTGTCGTTTTCCTTGGCGGAGCTCTCGTTGCGGAGGGAGGAGGAGACGCGGGGTTTGTGTTTTTCGAGGCGCTGGCGGGTGAGGGATGGGATTGGAGCGGGTGTGGGGTCGGAGAGGCCGAAGCCGCCGATGGGTTGGGGTTTTTCGGGGAAGAGGACGGAGGGGGCGGGGGGGACTGAGGGAGCGGCGCCGGTTTGGGGGGCAGGGAGTTGGCGGTGGGAGGGTGAGGGAGGTGGAGGTGGTGCGGAGGGTGTGTCTTCTTTGGTGGGTTCTTTGGAGAGTTCAGAGGGTTGGCGGAAAATGTTGAAGCCTGGGGTAGGGCCGGAGGAGAGGGTGATGGGAGCGGAGAAGGGGTTGGTAGTGGTGCTCGTAGAGGTTGATTTCCCTTTGTTGGCAAAGAGGTTGGAAGTAAAGACAGGTTGGCGAGGGGGTGAGGACGGAGGTGTCGTAGATTCAGTTCCAACAGCCTCATCCTTCTGCTGTGGTCGCGAACCAGCCTTATCGATCTGCGAAGCAGCAAAGGGGTTGTTCTTGATGGGAGATGTCGCAATGTCCTTCATCCGGCTTCCCTTTTGCTTCAACTTGATGCGCTCATTGTCGGAATCTGAATCTGAAATCTCGTTCTCGCGGCCGAGACGGCGGAGCATGTCGCGTTTGCGGTACCGGTCTTCCGCCTCTTGAACCTTGCGCTCCCGACGGCGGCGCTCAATGAGCTCCAGCTCCTCTTCGGCAGTAAGCTCCCGCCCATCATCCAGTGGCGGAGAGAGAGACGACTGGGGTGTGATGGTACGGGAAGCACGCCCGATGGGATCGTAACGGCGGGTGCTGCGGGCCGACTTCATACGCTCAATGAAGCTGGTTTCCGCCTTCCTAGGCGGGGATTTAATGTGCGGTGAGGCGCGATGAGACGGCAGGCCAGCGCGGACAGGTGTAGCTGCGATGCGGCGAGGGGCCGGGGATGGGGCATTTTCGTATTCAAAGAGTCCAGTCCCGCTAGGAATATGCGTAACCTTTGGTCGAGAGACCGACTTCTCCTTGGTAGCCGGAACCAGGGCGAGCTGAGATGTCTCCTCGAAGCTTCCTGGAATGGCTGACATAGCGGTCCGTTCTTCATCCACTGTTGAGTCCTGGGACAAGACTCTGTTGACTTTGGCCGGGGGTCCAGAGCCAAGGATGGCGATGACCGGTCTCCTAACAATTTCAGGAACAAAACTGTTCAACCATTCTCTCCATGTCATGGCCAGCGGTCCCGTTACGTGAAGCTTAGGCACTTCCTCCTTCTGCACACCATTCACCTTGGCTCCCCTCATCATGTACCGCTGCGGTGCACCACCGCCACTTCGAGAACTCTCATCTCCCGACATTTCAGCCATAGTCTCTCCAATCAACGCATCCTCATCGCTACCCCCCGGGCTATGACCGGCACGTTGCAGCGCCAATACAGCTGTACTCCTCTTTGCATATGGGGTTTGCCTTCTTGACTCTCTCGCCGACTTCGGACGAGACGGGGTTGTATGTGTAGATTTCCTTGACCCAGCTCCCGGCGTCACCGGAGAATCGTTGAGATTGACCAGTTCGCGCATACTGCCAAAACCACTGACATCGCCGCTGAACTTGACACCAGACTTGATGGGCGTGCTGACTGCAACAGGGACGTCGGAGTCGTCGCTATCAAAGAGGCCAAAGCCGCGGCGAGGGCGAGAAGAGGTGGCGGTGGTTTTGGCAGTTTTGGTGGTGGAAATGGTGGTGGTTTTGGTAGGGTTATGTCGGACGAGCGAGGTTGATGTGGAGGGGTGGGTCGTCATGATGCGCTTTTTCGGCTTCATGGATGGGCCGTTGAGCTCAAGCGGGCGCCTCGTCCCAGCGCGCGATCCGAAGCCGAGTGGGCGATGCGACATGGTGTCGGCGGCGGTGGGCGAGGCCAGATTCTTCTCGAAGGATTCGGGTGTTGTGAGGGGATCGAGGACGGCGAAAGCGGGGAGCGCGCGTCGTTGGTGGTGAGTGAGTGAGTGTTCGTGGTGAAAGGGGGCTGGAATGTGTGTGCGTGTGTTGCAAGCGCGTAAAACCTGGCACAGTAGGCGGCGGTGCGGCTCTGATGTATCTCACGTGATCTGTGCATGAAGATTCCATGACGCGAGGGTTGGATTGCTGAGTCATCATCAGATTCAATCACGGGCTGTTGAGTGACACATGGTGAGCACAATACAGTCTCCCAGTCCAGTCTGGCAACAGTAATTCACAAGTAAATGAGATGTGTGGAAGAGAAGGATTGCATGGAGACCGAACAACCATCTACTTTTACTCAAATAACGCCCAGAACCAAAGAAAAAAACAATCTCGCTGAAAACAATCCAAAATCAACGCACACCCCGCAAACCATTATCCATTACAACATATTCGATTTCTCATCAAAGAAGGCTATATTATCCCGGTAGGCCACATACTCCGAATCTGCAAAACATTAGTGCATGACTTTAGACGTTATGTAGTGGACAACTTACCAGCATAGCCCAACTGCTTGTCAATTTCGCTACTGTGATGACCCATGATGTGGGAAATCTCCACCGACGTGTAGTTCACTAGAGCACGGCCAGCCTCGTTGCAGACCAAGTTATAGCCAGTAGCTCCTTCTCCCTTATTCCGCTTGCCCACAGCAATGCTAACGCATTCTTGTTGCCCGAACGTCCCCTTGACGTCGATGATGCCAACCGGGAGAAGACCGGCCTTGTCCGATCTGGTCAATGCCCGGTATGCACCCTCGTCGACAACCACAGTTCCATGGGGCTTCAAGCCATGAAGGATCCAGAAGTACCGATCGCGAATTGCTCGTGGCTTAGCCGTAAACCGTGTGTGGAGCGGGACTGGCATATTGATGGGACGGGGAGGGGATGAATGGCGGGCAGGATGTGATCGAGCGACTTGTGCAGAGTCTGGAGTTGCGCAACGCAATGCGATAGCCAAAGATTCGAAGCCATGCTCCAAGAGAGCAGCCTCGGTCCCGAGCAGAGGAGTTGATGCGCCTGACTCCCGTTTCAAAGTTTGGACATAGGCCACGATTTCAAAGATGCGTTCGGGGTGGCGTGAATGAGCGATGACGGTTGTCACACCGGCCGAGGTAGCAAGGCGGGCGGCAGTCAGCTTGGTGGACATACCACCAGTCCCCAAGCTGGATCCAGCAGATGATACGTCAACATCCAGAGCCGAGATATCATCCACAACTTCAACAGGCTTTGCGTCGGGGAAGGAACGAGGGTTTTTATCGTAAAGACAGTCGACGTCCGTCATCAAGAACAGGTAGTCTGCGTTGACCATACCGGCAGTAATCGCAGAGAGGGTATCATTGTCGCCGAATTTGATTTCCTAGGCCAATTAGCCGGGATTTTGTGTCGTCAACAAGTTTACCCACCGTAACCGCAAGAGTGTCATTTTCATTGACAATAGGAATGATGCCCATGTCCAGAAGCTCGGTAAAAGTGTTGGCGGCATTGAGATATTGGGTCCTCTAGACCACATATTAGCTTGCCGTAGGGACAAGTGCAAATGCGCGGGAGTGTCTTACGTCGGCAATATCGTTTCGAGTGAGGAGAATCTGTGCAATTGGCTGCTTGAGCTGCTTGAAGAGCTCATCCCAGAGAGCAATCAACCGGCACTGACCCACAGCTGCGATAGCCTATTGCAAGTTAACGACAATGCTGCGAGAAATGGCAAGAGGCCAACCTGCGCAGCAGAGAGACGCTTGGGTCTTTTGTCAATGTTCAGCCTTCGGAGACCTATTCCGATAGCTCCAGAAGAGACCAAAATGACCCGGTGGCCCAATCTTCGAAGCTTTATACATGTCTCCACAATCATAGAGAGCGTCGATAGTAGAGGCTCGTGGGTCACTTCATCGCAGATGGATGATGTACCTGTTTAAGGTGTGTCAGAGCTTTGAGGCACGGACAAAGGGGGACAGTAGGTAGGCGAGTCCGGGCGAGCTCTGAGGAAAGCACTGACCAAGCTTGATGACGATTGTGAGTTGCTTGCTGGATCTTCTCATGACGGGGACGGATTGTGGGTGTGTCGGCGGATGGTTGGAGGGGCCATTCTCCACGGCGGGCGCGGAAGCTGGACGGGCTTTAACTGGCGACGAGAGAGGCATTGTAGGTGGTGGGGCTGGGCGAACTGAGCAGGCAATGCTGGGAGAAGGGCTGTTGGGATGCGCGAGTGGGAAAATTCCGACCCTTGCAGACGTCGGCGTCGTTGCATGTGTGCGGGACGATCAGTCAGACGCGATGCGGGATATAGTGGGGGAAGGCCAGCGAGTGTGGTGGAGAGAAGTGATTTGTGGTGACCAAGGCGAGGCTGCGGATGGGCTACACGTCGAGGCTGGCACTTACTCAGCCAATGCATTCGAGGACAGTGATTTGTGATGACCAAGGCTGGCAAACCGTTGGGTGCTCTCCGCGCTGCCGGGCCACCAGCCGAGCGGCGCCTGCACTCCATGACGCCGCCCAGCACTCGTAACCATGTCTGCCGGTATCAGTATACCACCTTCAACGTCCACCACCGGTTTTGCTTCACAACTCACACCCAGCGGTGAAAAAAAATACCTTGCCTCTCATCCATACCCGCTGGGTCCAAGCATCCAAGCATCATGAGCTGTTCTCACACGCCGAACGAGCCCGAGCGTCGCACCACAATTTCCAAACCCGCTACCGAGTCCCGCACTCCCCCGATGAAAGCCTTCACAGCAAACACACACAGTCTCAAAGTATACTGCTTACAACCCTGCCTCTTCTTTCCAACCGTCATCGTTTCCTCGGCGGTGATACCTGATGAGTGATTATTGTGTATAGTTACGCAGCGCGGTATTGTGGATCTGCTCATATACAGGACTAGCTCAGTCGGTTATGGGTTTAATTATCTCATCCAGCAGCCACAGCAATAAACCGGTGTTTGAGGACCAGACCGGAATTGCACGAATTTGTGATGGGGTCTCGCTCAAACCTGGAGGCCGGTACCAGGTATTCTTCCCTTACTTTGCAACCAACAGCCATGTGAAATCTGTTCAAGTCGATGTTGCGTCTTGGTTTTACCGTCTCCATCTCGTTCAATTCATTTCCGTTCGTCTCAGCTAGACTCATTGACTCCGTAGGCTGAGTGTGGTGTCAATTCCATCACGCACCGAACACGAGAGACTTGGACCACATAGCATGAATCACTGCGCACTAACCACTGGCATTACATTCAGGGCCTACGGGCTCCATCCCGAGACTCATGTCTCGACGGTTAAGAAACAGAGTTGCTTGACGGTGCCTGAATCCTGCGGCTACAATGCCTTCAGCTAAATTTGGTTCCTGCATAAATTGCGTGGAATTGATAATTTGGGCCAATGCAATGGTTTCATGGGAGCAGAGCCGTTGGAAGACATTGGACGTGGTTGAGACTCGGTGGGACTTGTATTGAGTTTTGTACCACGCTGCATAATACCAGGACGGCTGAGGTTGGCATAGATGCCTATTATTGAATAGGATCGCCTGAACGGTGGGCGAAGGGGACTAATTCTTTAGATATAAAATGCTCAAGACATCATCTTGCCATTTCTTATGGTTCTTTATTATAAGATGGTAGGGTGCTTTCGGTTACTGAACAAGAAATAAGACTTGGATAGACAGCCTGGTTTTACTACCATAATCTCTCCCAACCGTTAAGCAGATACCTAACACAATCAAAGAGACCGGTCCAGATCCTCCTCGTCAACATACACTCACTTGAATACAGTCTGTAATGGTTCACTATGCGAGATGATGATGATTATCGCGAACAAAAACAAAACCCATTACTCCGAAACACCATGCATTTCCATTTTTCCTTAGCCGCATGATAAAAGAACGCTTTGAGCGTCCCGTCAGGAACGTACATCTTCCCAACCCACTAGTTTCGATCGATCAATCGAGTCCACAAAGAATTTTCAACACGTCCTCTATCTCCCACAGCCAATAACCCTCCACAACTAAAAAGAAAGAAAGAAAGAAAGAAAAGTATCCAAATACTCAACTAAAAAAGAGCACAGAGATCAATCAACCCAAAGTAAAAAAACGGAATTTAATCAGTGAGTGATCAAGTCTTCATCGCTCCTCCATGGAAGCCGGTCTGAGTAAATTGCACATTTCTGGGTTGACGATTCTCGCCCCTTTCTCCACCACGGTCACCACCGCCACGGCCGCCACGGCCGCGTCCACGGCCACGTCCCCGTCCGCCTCTTCCGCGACCACCCTCGCCGCGCTCCTCGAAGCCACCCTGGCCCTGAGTCTTCTGCTCCAAGTACCGCTCATTCATCTCCATCAGGTTGTTGGCCTTGTCCGCAAGGGTAAGTGACAAAGTTTGGAGACGAGAAAGCTCAACACCCTTCCTGAAGACAATGGCATGGTTGACCTGGTCCAAGGCAGCCGCAATCTCCTCGTTTGCAATCATCTTGGCCACGAGAGCTGAGACCTTGCGTTCAGAGAGATCGAACATGTCGGTGAGGCGGGAGATCGAGAGGGTATCGTAGAAGGGGGCGTAGGTGAAGAGATAAGTGCGGAGACCTTCCTCCTGGATCTTCTCGCTCAACATATCCTTAATCTTTTGCGGGTCGGGGAGGAGATCCCAGATCTTGATTGAGTGAATGAGCTCAGTCGACTTCTTCCACTCACCAGCAGCAAGAGCCTTGGAGGCCTGCATGACATGGTCACGGGTGTTCTCAGGAGGACCGGTGAAAATCTGGCGTTCATGGTACTCGAGCATCCTTCTGAACGTCTTGGAGATAACGTACTTCTTCATTGTCGGGCTCGAGCCAGCAGCCGCCAATGCCGGGATCTCCAAAAGCATAGAACAGGTCAGATAAGCGCACTCCAAGAGCTCAAGGTTGATGTGCTGGTGGAAAGGAAGCTGCCGCTGCCGCTCGAGGCGCTCTTGCTCAGGGGAGACCTGCTGATATCTTTGCATCTGGACTCCCTGGGCGAGAAGTTCCTTTAACCGACCGGTACCGCAAATCTCTTGCATAGCAGTCTGTGCTTCGTAAATAAGACCAGCACGGAACGCGCAAAGGCCAACCTGGACGAGGGTACGATTATACAAAATTTGGGTGCCAATATCAGCAGCGTGAATGTTTTCTTGAAGATGGGACATCAGGAGGAGATCGCGGGCCTTGAAGAAGTGGTCATGGAGAGCATAGTGGTAGATGTGGCAGAGCATGGCACGCGTGCGGAGGACGGTAGCATCATGTTGGTAGAGGTAGGTGCAGAGGGTGTGGATGAGGTCGCTAGCGGGGGAATTGGCTTTGGCCCGAGGAGTGATGAATGAGTCGGCGGACTTGGGGAGGGCCTCCCAAGCCGATTGTTCTCCGGTCTCGATGACCTTTGCCGGCTGTGGAGGATATTAGCATCAAGTGATACAGCAGGATAGTTTGAAGATGTACCTTGAAGTAGACATGATCAAGTCGGCGCATGATGACACGGTTGATACCTTCATCAGAGGGGATGTTCTGCTTCCGATGGAGACGTTCAAGATAAAGCTGAGCCCGAACGATCGAGGCGTAGAGAATGGACTCGTCACGCAACCGTTCAATGTATTCCGTAGTGTGCGGGTCAATGTGTTGAAGCGATCTTGTAAGCTCGTCGTCCAATCGGTCAACAATGGAAACAACGCTTCCAGGGATCTTGAAGATTTCTCCTTTAGCAGGAGCCGGGGCTGGTCCCTCATCGTCCCACTCCTCGGCACTTTCGACAACGACATATTGAGTGTTGGCGTCAAGCGTATCAATAAGAGTGTTGAGCTCCTTTTCAGCTCTAAACCGGTGTCAGCTATCTTGGTTAACTATTCCATAGCAAAGGAGAACCTACGCTTTCCACTGGTCCAAAGACATGTAGTTTAATGCTCCGCTGGTCAAATCAAATCTTGTGGAGATAAGCACCAAGAGGACCCTGATCTTCTGGTACGGTGTCTGAGCAACCGTGAAAAGCTTCTCCATAATCTTGATTTGCTCCACACGATCAGTGTTCTTCTTTCCTCTGCTCTCGATGATGACCTTCAAATGTTTGAAGATATTCTCCGATGTCAACTTCCGTTTCCGATCAACCTCCGTAAACCCTTCGTCGTCTCCCTCTGCTGTCTCCTGGGCCAAAATGTCCGCGGGTTTGGAGATTGGTGGCTTGGGTGCAACAGGCTCTAGGGCTTGCTCCTCCATGAACGCCTCCGGGTCCTTGCGGTATGCCTCGATTTCTCTTTCATAGTCGCGGTTGTTTCTCTTGATGCGCTGCTTGATGGTATTAAGAGCACGTGCATTGGTGGCGTTCATCTTCTTCGTGGCGGCCTTGTCCTTGACAGTCTCGTTCATGAAATCCTCAAGCTCGGCAATGGTCTTGACATAGATCTTTGGCGTACTGGCGCTCCCAACCGGCTTCTGAATGATCCTGTTGAGCTTGTCGAACTCTGGCATGCCAGATCAGTTTCCATCCACTTGCGTCCATCCGACCGAGCTCCAGAGCTTCAGCATTCCCCTAGCTCTTCCGAAACCACTTACCAGCAGAAATCACGACCCAATCGTTGATTTTTCGGGCATTATCAATAGCCTTGGCCATTCCCTCAATCTCCTCCTGCCTCTTGTCCTTCGCACTCTTCACTGTCCGTTTTTCATCATCGGAATCACTATCATCATTGGTCCCGCCAGACAAGAACGGATTCCGTTCTTTATCATCGCTCGATTCCTCATCAGATTCCGCTTCTGAAGATTCCGCTTCTGAAGATTCCGCTTCTGAAGATTCTTCTTCAGACTCCTCCTCTTCAGAGTAAAGTTCCTCCTCGTCCGACGACGACGACTCGCTGTCGGAAAGTCCGCCGTGGAAAAATCGCGACATGGCGTTGCGTGCGGGGTCGACTTTCTAAGTTCTTCGATGGAGCAAGAAAGCGTCGGGCGGATTCGCGGGGCGGTGGCGGCGTATGGCGATACCTGATGATAGGCGGCGAGGTTCGTCGGTAAGGCGGGGCGAAAATTGTGGTTGTGGCTGCGGGGTTGGGCCCTAGGCCTCACGTGATTACCGATGTATCTCCGTGGAAGACGGGTACCACCAATCTATTACTCCGATAAGAGGTAGATAGATGGAGTAGAGTAAAGCGTTGTTGATACAACGTTGGAATCGATACTGTACTGTTATAGTGAGTGAGAATTGTGCAACTCACAGAATATCACCAGTTACGGCATGCGCAGTTCAGTAGATCACGTGAATAAATTCGTACGCTAAAGGCATACAGATCCTTTTCTTGAACCATGAGCTTTAAGTTGTTTTTCTTTTTAAGCTTAATCACCACGTTTCCTTCACTAAATCGGCCATGCTCAAATCCAGGTACATGAGCATAGTTCCTTGAACACTGGGCGATTGTTGTGTTTTGCATCGTCTGGCATTGATCTGGTATCCCTCGTCTTTGTACTTAAGAGCCTTTCCTTCGTCCTAAAGTTGTTTTATCCTATCCACTTTCCATCCTAATAACTGATCTACGCCAATTTTATCTCCCAAACATGACACTAGTCCTGATAGGTGACATTGAACACAAGATAAATGTGCAACTCCAAGAATTATATATTGTACCATTAGATACATCCATAAAGAATGACATACTTGAACCCCCAATCCTGCAAACTCCCTTCTTCACACCCCTTTAATCCCGCAAAACAAGATGCTACACCGCAGCCGCTCCCCTAGGGGCCGCCGCTGGTGCTTCCCCAGTAGCCGTTTCTCCCACCGTGGTAGCCGCAGCTTGCTCTTGTACCGGCGCCAATGGCGTCCCGGTTGTTGGTGACAGAAATGGAGCTGAAGCCGCCGCCGTCGCCTGGGGCACCTGGGCCATCGGGGTGGTACTCGGGTGATAAGCAGCGCCAGGGAAAGAAAGCGACGAGATCTTTGGTTTGGGGACATATTTGATTGCGGTGCGTTTCCGGCGTATACCGGCATAGGTCACCAGGAACATGTAAGTAACCCTTATTATCACCGTCAGTAAACATGGTCAAGAGAATGAGAGGGAAGAGACTCACAGTTCAAACACACTAAAGACCAAAGTGACAAGATATCTCTCACACACCATTCTCTTCGTAACACCAAAAACATCGCGGTAACCCGAATAAGACTCATACCCGTCCCTGTCATGCGGAAGATCCCAATACTTCTTCGGCATATTCCTCGCGCCGCATTTCTCATCGCCACGGGCCCAGAAAATGGCTTCGAAAATGACGACACAGAGCCAGAGTATAATGAATTCGATCCCCAGTGTGAGGACTACAAGAGGATGGAGAGAGCCCTTGAAATAACAGACTATGTGAATGAATGCTGAAAGGGCGGTTAAGCAGGCGGCGGGGACGGGTAAGACGGTGATGTAGATGGAGAGGAATCTGTGTGTGTTAGTGGAGACGTGTAGAGGGTCTGAGGGGAGTAATACCCGTGGAGTCCCATAGCCATAACAATGCCGGCGAAGATCAATTGGAGAAATAAAGTGGTTAGGATAATAGCCCTTCTGGGCCAGCGAAGATCGAATCTCCTCATTGTAGAAGATTCAAAGAATATTGAGAAATGGTGATGTTGATATCAGATTCCGGTGTGCATATGAGCCAAGTAATGAACGAGAGTATGTAAATATCTTTTGAGAGGCAATCGATCTTTATGTTGAATTATTAGTAAATTTATTCTTTATTCTTCCTACCACCACAGTGCGAGTGAATATATGATTCACCAGATCAGTTACCTTTTCTCAACCTTCTCTCCTCTCCAAATTAACGAATGTCTGTTGCAAAAACAAAAACGAATGTCGTCGCGGTCGTTCGCGTGTTGGTCGGTAAGGATCTTCATGGCGGGGCTATCAAGCCTTTTTATGAAAGGGGTCCGCTCCGGTAAGGGGCGCTAATGGCTACTCACAGTGGAAACATCCTGGGTGGTGGCGCGTGGTGGGTAACCTAGAACGCGTGGCTATCTAGGCCTCCAACTTGTGGCGAGAGCTACGATTGCAACGGGGAGAGAAATCAGAGAATGCACGTGTAACCCACAAGATCAATGGTAAACTTTCACTGGTCATACATGATTATTGGATTTCTTGCCAAAGAACTGGCCCCTATCTAAGACAGTTTGTTTCACAAGGTATAGTCCCTTGTATAGTGACAACACACTTCTCGCCCCCATAACTGGGCCCATGTTTCAAACAATCATAGCTTATTATATCAATAAATCCAACCTCAGATCCGTGGCATGTCCTCAACCATTGCGAGGACGATGGCAATCATATATTAGTCGCAATCCTAACCTCATGATGATTACTTTTCATTTACCGCGTACAGGATACTTGCTTACCGTTGAATAACAACATATGAATTGCTATTTAATTCCCCAACTCTTTCAGTCATTCACACTACCTCCCACCCGATCCCTTCAGGTCCCCACAACGCCGAGTGACCCCCCGCGCCTCCGTTCCCAGCCTCACCTCTCCTCATCCGACATCCACCTCACCTCCACCCACCACAACAATGCCGTTCCTCCTCCTCCTCCCTCTACCCCTCCTCTTCCTCCTCTTGTATACTCCTCCTCCCTCCCCGTTAACCCACTCCTCTTACCCCCTTCCCCGCTAACTATACTTAGCTTCCACCTCCTTCCTACCGCACCCCCGCCAGTCTTCACATCCAAAAGTATAATCCTTCTAATAGCACACCCCGACGATGAAGCGATGTTTTTCTCCCCGACCCTCCTGGGCCTTACCTCACTCCCAGGGGTGAGGGTCTCGGTGTTATGTTTATCGAGCGGAGATGCGGATGGACTGGGGAGTGTGAGGAAGGGGGAGCTGGTGGAGAGCTGTCGCAGGTTGGGAGTGACGGAGAGAGAAGGGTGGGTAAGGGTGGTGGAGGATGCGTGAGTCTCCATTCAGTTTCTGGGAGGGGAAACCGGGGAGAGAGTGCTGATAAAAATGGTACACAATACAGGGAGCTACAAGATTCGATGAGCCTCACTTGGCCGTCTAGCACCATCGCGGATAAACTCAGCGAGCACGCCGATTCCGCGGATATGATAATCACGTTTGATGGGCGTGGGATATCTGGACATCCCAACCACATTTCTCTTCTGCATGGTGCGAGGGAGTTTCTTCGGAAGAGGAAGGAAGGGCATGGGGTGAGGTTGTTTACTTTGACGAGTGTTGGGATTGTGAGGAAGTATGCGTCGATTCTTGATGCGCCGTTGACGAGATGGATGGGCAAGGGGAGGTTGGTATTTGTGAGTACGTGGGAGCAGGTGAGGGTTGCGCAGACGGCCATGACGGATGCACATAAGAGTCAGATGAGGTGGTTTAGATGGGGGTGGGTTGGTTTGAGCCGATACATGGTTGTTAATGACTTGGTCGAGGATAAAGGATTGTAATTCCTCAATCTCCTCCCAAACTCAACGATATCTGGACCCTGCATGTCAAAGAGTCTGATGGTGGAACGTCCACCGACGTCGATGTCCATCCTCAACGGGAACCCAGTTCCCGTAATTTTCTCTCGTTTCCACAACGAAAGGAAAAGATCAGTCATCGGTCACCCGGGGTTCGGTTGCTGGCTGGTGATAAGCTTATCAATTGGGGTGCATGGGAAAGATGGGCCGAAACGAACGTGGTTTTTCAAGAATGAAGATGAGCTGTGATGGATTACAATTCGGAACACGATGGATTTGCCATTGTCATGTATTCCCAAACGGGACATCATGGCAAAATCCAAGATAACAATAGTTAGACATGATAGTTCCAGAACCCCCAACACCATCACCATCTACCCCCAACTCCTCTACTCCTCTAACCCTACTTAACCTGCTGTCCTCTTCTCATAACATTCCTTCTGACCCTCCACACCGCACCCCCTTTCCCCTTCTGCCCACCCGCCAACTCCAAAAACGGTCCCACAGTCTCCCCCTCCCTCCCCTTCACCATCATCTCCCATACCGGCAACTCCACCCTCCCTCTCACCAACACGACCCTCACCTCCCTCTTCCCCCACCTCTCCATTTCCTCCGCAGGGATACTCGTCACCAGCTGAAACTCCTGTTTCTCCGTATCAACCGCACGAATGACCGCCAACCCTCGACACTGCGACACGGCGGGGGAGGGGTGATAATCCGCGCTCAACAACGGCGGGTACGGCGTTTCCTCAACGAGGTGATTATCCGGGAATGCATTCTTCTCGACCACAACAACGCCGACAACTGTTGCGTCCACCGCCGTGGGGATCATGTCTGGAGAAATCTCCTCGCCGAGGATATACAACGCATCGACACCCTTCTGATCTCCCGAGTACGGCACTAACCATGGTTTCGCCCCTGTGAGCGGTTTTTCGAAATCCCAGACCCCCGCGGTGGCGGTGTGGTGGAAATAACACATTGTCTGCAGCGCCCTAAAATCCGGTGCTGAGAACCTCCCTTCTTTGGGTGCAGCGGAGTGCAGCTGGTGGTGGGCACAGGATTGTTCAGGGATTGTGAGGTCCGCGAGAGGGTTTTGGTGGTATGGCGGGGTGCTGAGGGAGATGATGTCGGTTGCGCGAGATGCATTGAGGACGTCTTGGAGGATCTCGAGGCCGAGGCCTTTGGTCCAGCCGCAGGTGTTGACAATGAGAGGGGTGTCGGGGAATTGGGTGTTGTGGGTTTCGAGGAGATCGGAGATACAGGCGATGTAGTGGGCGGGATCGGTGCGGGGGGTGGTGTAGCCAATGTGGTGGGCGCGGGCTGCGGGGAGGGAGGAGGTGATAAACGGGGGGCTGAGGATGGGCGAAGTGAGGATGTGGAGAGAGAGGAGACCGGGTGGAGAGAAGGTTGGTTGGCCGGGGTCAATGTCGAGATATGCGACGGTTTTGTAGGTAGAGAAGAGTCGGTTTGTGAGGATGCGGGATAATGTGGATTTACCGGCGCCTTTGGAACCGGCAACGAGGATTCGAGGAGGGTCGTACTCTTCAGTATCACCCGGGATCAGGCTGTCGATTGCGCTCTTCCAACTGATTGGGATATCCAGACCCTCAATGTTGCTGGTTGTGGTGTAGACAGGTTTGAAAGAGAACCCTGTGAACTGGCTATTAGGCGTGGTAGGTAAGCTCCAGATGTTTCCGTAGGTCGGGCACAAGTTGCTAATGTTCATGATAGAGGAATATGCTGAAGAAATCATGAGTTCAACATCGAATCTTGATTTGATCTTGTCCCCAGAAGAGCTGGATTTGCTTTTGATAGCCTCTATAGTTGGGAGAGCATGCGTGGTAGGTGCGAAAACGGTTTGTAGGGAAGATGAAGGCGTGACGGTACATCCGCTAATACCAACTGATCCCTTGAGGACCTTGATTTGGTAAACGCCGACGATTGTGAGAGTCTGTAGGTGATTAGTTTACTGAAAGTTTTCAAGATACACAACGTCCTCACCTCTCCTTTCATCATACGGAAAATCGCGCTCTTCCCCTCAACTGTGCACGTCTCAGGGGTCTCAACAAATGTCGAAACTTGATGAAGCTGGGGTTGAGCGACTTCTTCAGCCACCTCCGGTTCGCTTTCAATAGCTGGTGGGCTCATCATCTCCACGTCTTCATCTTGTCTTGTAGCCTCCCTATTTGCTTTTTCCCTCTTCATTCTCTCCAACGCAGATTCCCTCTTGAGATCCGATTGTGATGTCCTCGTTGGCGTACTCTCAGGGCGCGGGGATCTTAGAACCACCTCCGCCACCTCCGTTTCCGCCACAGCCTTCACAACCATCCCAGTCTCACCACCAACAGACAACCTTTTCTTCTTTTTTTTCTTCTTTGCCGACCCATTCTCCAAGTCCACAGACTTCACGGTCTTGGATTCCTCATGAGCACCACTCACCTTCCGCGCTTTCTTTTTGACCGGCTCATCCACAGATCCCCCAATCACATTAAAGTCCGTTGACGACAATATCGCTGCCTCAATCCCCAAGTGTCTCCGGACCTTCACTTCCTTATTTCTCGCCTGCAACTGCGCTTCAATTTCCAATCGCTTCCGCTCAAACCCCAGCTTTTCCCTCTCCTCCGCAGTATCCACGGGCGACACTTGGCTCTTTTTTGCCCTGCTCAGCGCGCTTTCCGGGAATGTGTTTGAATGAGCGCTTTTGGCGTCATTTTGAGGTTTCTGGTTCGCGGTTTTCGCCGATTCAGAGGGAGATTTCCGAAGCTTCGTAACCGGTGCTTTCGGGAGTGTAGATTCCGCGGTTTTCCGTTCTGTCGGAGATTGCGATTGTTGCTGCTGCTGTTGCTGAAGTACGCGGCGAGCTGCGAGAGCGCTCATCGGCTGTGTAGCTACCCACGCAGTGTCAGTACCGCCAAAAAATGGGTAAAAAAGGAATGGCCTCCATACGCTTCATCACGTCGTCCCTCGTCCTCTTCGGCATTGCGCGGGTTCGATAGCAGGTGAGGAATGCGAGTTATCGGTTTGGTCAGCCCGCACTGGGAAACTTTTTGTGAGCTTCACAGGCTCCGAGCCGCATCAGAATGGTGACACAAGGCTAACACACGAACTTTTTGGCGACTCTCTCTTTCGCGCAAAACGAGAGAACAGAACGACGACAATCCAAGCACCAACAACAATCAGCGCCTCCTCCCCGCACACACAATAATGCCCGAGAAAGCGAAATCGACGAAGTCGAAGAAGGCACCCGCGAGTTCGCCAAAGACACAGAAAGTCACAAAACAGTTACCGTTTCGGTCGAAAGATACAATCACCTCGTCTGATGAGGAGATGTTGAGCAGTGAGGATGAAGCGCCGGCGCCAGTAAAGCAGAGCGCAGTTGTGGAGGAATCTTCCAGCGGTGAGGAGGAGGAGGAGGAGGAGGAGAGCAGTAGCAGTGTGGTGGACCAGAAGAAGAAAAAGTCAAGCTCGAAAGAGATTACACCAATATCGTGAGTTTCTCGGCAGTCGGGCATTGTGTACGAAGCTTACCATGACAATCGCAGGTCTATGAAATCCTCGGAACCACCTACACCAGCTTACCAACCGACCGGAGACTACGAACCTCCCGAGAGCTTCAAGCGCATCTCCACGAAGGCGGCCCCAAGCGAAAACCCATTCTCGTCCAAGAACCTGGCAGGAAAGGAAATCTGGTACATCACAACTCCGGTGGATGCAGATGTGACAGCGCTGTCGGAAGTTAATCCCGTGGATGTGGCGGAAGGCAATGCGGTGATGGAGATGGGCGGGCGGAGCTATTGCTTGAGACCAGAGCTGGACGCGAATAGCAATGGCGCGGGGGCTGGATTGCTGCTACCTGACAGCATCGGAACATACAGAGCAGGTACGGGGCCTTCTTCAGACACGCCCGGGCAGGTACTAATGCGAGGAATATAGCCAAAACCCCGATAACAAAAACCTTCAAGATTGTGGAAACCCTACCCAGCAAAATCAGAATCCCTGATAACCATACCTCCAAGCCCAAACCAGTGCGGGAACAGCCCCAGGGATTGAAACAAAGATTCTTTCCGATTGGAGCAGACATTGCGCCTTCGATAGTGGACGCAGACATGATGGACATTGACGAGCCGGAGCCGGAAGCACAGGAGGGATCCAAGAAGAAGAAGAAGCACAAGTCAAGCCACGGAGCTGATGAAAGCGGGGAGAAGCGGAAAAAGAAAAAGTCGAAGAAGGAAGCCGCGGCATAGAATAATACCATTCAAAAGCGTTCTGTTTAATATCACATTATCTGTACCAATCAAACCCACTGAAGCTGATCGCCATTGAATCACCACCCATCACACCACCACCACCTTCCACCGCCAAGCCCCCAACCTCAATCTACACACCTTCACAACCTCAAACCTCCGGTCCCGACCTCCACCTCCGCCGTCCGCCCTCCACTCCCGCCGCCGCCATGTTCCCGACCCCCCGCCTCCTCTCCTTCGGCGGCCGCCTCCCGATCGGCGGCTTCGTCAACACGCGCGTCCTCCGCGACCACCAAAAGCGACAAGTGTTCGCCGCGAACGAGACGCACCGGAATGCGCTGCGCTATCTTGCGAGGAACACGACGCTCCCGATGACGCTGCGGATGAAGGCCCAGATGCAATTGAATGAGATGCATTGCCATACCCGCAGAGTGCAGATTCGGAATAGGTGTATCATGTCTGGTTATGGGCGGTCGGTGTTTAGGGATTTTAGAATGTGTCGGGTACGTGGATTGTGTGATCCCGGAGGAGGGGGAAATAGAGGGTGGTGTAGAGAAACTGCAATTGAGTTGGGGCGGAAGGACGTTGGAGGAAGGTCTGGGGGAATCGTGACGAGTGCTGATGTGAATTGCGATACAGTTCCAGTTCAGGTTGAACGCCATGAAGGGATCGATTCCCGGTGTGAAGAAGGCAAGCTGGTAAACAGTTGACAATGGAATAATGAGCATGTGGAGGTACAGGAGATGAAGAAGAGAATGTTGCGGGGGAGAACCAAAGGGCACGCAAAAAGCGGATATCCGGAGACGCAGCAAGAGCACCATTTTCGGCCCGCAAAATCACAGCATTGGCTTGTAAAACTAGACTGTACTATACCGGTATATACAAGAATCGACTCTACAACCCTTGGATCCTCATTAATCGTTTCGTCTGGGCCATCCTGATGTGCACGTCCTCCAGGTGGTTTGAATTGGGATACTGTCATGGGTGACCTTTCATGGGCGTCCTGTGCCGAATAAATGCTGTTACGCGGTCATTTCAAACCCTGTATCCCCAGATTCATCGACCAATGGTTTCACCTGAAGTCCCAAAATGATATCCCCAACTCCCATGAACCCAACGCCATTTACACTCTACCACCCAACCTTCCCTCCTTTTCCTCCCATCATCTCCCACTCCACACCAAATCCCCCCCCATAAATCCCCCCCTCCCAATCCCCATCCCCACATTCCCCAACATCCCCCCACCCGCCCCTCCCCTATCCCTCCCCTTATCCCCCTTTACCGCCCTCGTCTGCTCCCTGACCCCCTTCACAATCCTCGCCAAATCCGTCTCGACCACACATCCACCAACAATCATCTCTTCCAGAGTCGCATGCAGCATCTCAAAGTTAAAAATCAAGTCGAGCTCACACACATTCTCGAACAGCTGGTCGAGCGCCTGCACAAACACCTGGATAAGGTCGAGGAGCCCGAGAGGCGATTCTAGTGAGTCTGAGATGATGATGAAATAGAGGGTTGCGTAGTGGCGGTAGAGGAGGGTTAGCGGCTCGGAGGAGGAGGGCGCGGTGTGAGACCAGGTGGAGCGCGTGTTGGAGGACGATGCGTTGGCGAGAAGAGGGGGGAGGGGGAGGAAGTTGCAGGCGGTGGAGGCGCGGGTCGAGACAAGGGAGAAGATCTGGGAGATGAGGCGTTGTTGTAGTGGGACGTCCTGGGAGATGTTAGTTTGGGAGGGTAGAGGGTGAGTGGAGGTTGTACAATCTGAGTGTAAAATTTGGTTAGCCGGGGCTGGCCGTTGTTGTTGAAGACGAGGACAGCGTTGATCATTCCGGCGGTGGGGAGCAAGTGGGAAGCTAGAGGGAAGCTGACCGATGATGATGGCGGGGAGCTTGATGTGAGCTTATGGATCACGTGAGAGTTAACCAATGCATGATCTCTGCGTCATGGATGCCCACTGATTCTAGAAGTCAAATCATCACATGAATTAAATTTTACGAACGTATTTCACAAACAAGAGTACTATATCTGGACAGATCAAATTATCCATCCGTTCCATTCTAAACCGGTATCTAAGCTAACCCCTTCGCAGTCCATCCACAAGTCTGATCCAAGCGCGGTATTCAACAATCACAACAGTCGCAACTTACTTCCCCGAGACTCTCAAACCCAGCCAAAGGCTGATTACGAGGACAATCGTCTACAGTACAAAGCAGAACTGCAAGATGAACAACAGTACAATACACTGCTACTGGGCAGTGCAACTCCACCCATGGTATCCCAACCCACAGTCCACCTCATGCATTGACAGGACCACACAAAAAACACACACACAGAGGGTTTGAATGAGACTCTTCAAACAGGTGAGCCAAAACCGGAAAAAGGAAACTTGAAAATGCATTCACAACCAGAATCGAAGTGAAGAGTACAGAGCAAAAAAAAAAAAGCAAACGCCATAGCACCCTATCCGACCCAGAACCAGCGCGCTTCATTGTACGAAGACAAGGAGTAGGAAGACGAAGAAGTAGGATGAGTCCGAGCCAACCGAGGACGGGTATGGAGGAAATGAAGGAGGCTGGTCGGTAATGCTGATGCATGATTGATGAAGAGAAGAGAGAAAAAAAAGCTGGTGGTATGCAACATCAAAAACGAAGAGGACAACGCTAAAGACGGAAGGCCGAAAAAGAACGACGACGAAAAGCAAAAGAGCGTAATGAAAGCCTGTGGGCTATGAATACGATCATGCGTCACCGTCCATGAGCTTATAGTACTCTGAGGTCTCTTCTTGGTATCCGTCGTCGTCCTCGTCGTCCAGATTCTCCAGGACTTCTTTGATGAGATGACTGGCCTTAGGGTCCAAGTTGAGCGCAATGGTAAGGTGCTTTATCGCATTAGGCTTGTCGTGAAGGGCTTTGTACAGGCGGCCCAGCAAGAAGTGGACATTGGCTTCATCTGGTGCGATGTCTTTCAGTACCTTGAGTTCATTAAGCGCAGCCTGATGGTAACGTTAGTGACAGATTGCACGCCAATTGAACAGCTAGGAGACTCACCTGGTATTGCTGTAAGCTCATCAAGGTCCTCGCTTTCTTGAATCTGCTCAGAGCGCTTCGTGGGGCCATCGTTACGGCCGCATTGTAACACTTCAGGGCGCCATGATAATCTCTCACCTTCTCCAAGACCATCCCTACACAGCATACAAGAACTGGGTTCATTGGATTGATCTTAGCGGCATTCTTGAAGTGCTTCTCGGCAGCATCGTATTGACCCATCTTTTCATAGACCTTGCCAATACCGTACATCGCATTGTAATGGCGAGGATCTGCTGCCATTGCGGAGCGGTAGCTCATCATAGCTTTGTCATATTCTTCATTGCTGACGTGTTCATGGCCTTGGAGAGTGAAGGCATAGGCAAGCTTCGGGTTGTAAGTTGTGGCGCGTTTGAAGCATCGAAGAGCCTGGTCGTGATCCCGTTGGAGCGAGAAGCAGTTACCAAGTGCACACCAGGCTTCAGGGGAGGTCTTGTCGAGTTCCATGAGCTCATGGGCAAGGAAAGACAGGTCAACGTCTTTCCTCATATGCCATAACACAGTAGAAAAGACTTCCATGTCCTTGGTTCGCACTGGATCGATTTGCCGTACTTTCAAGAAGGTCTTCTCGGCCTGCGATGAAGTTAGAAAAGAAGGGAATTAAGAAAGATGTAACTTGCCTCCGAGTAGTTGGCCATTTCGTATTGCGCTCGTGCTATCTGACACAGAACCCAAGGCGCCTCTCGCTGAGCGGATGGCAAGGTCATCAGAAATTGTAAAGCATCTGAACATTGATACCGGGTCATGCAGAAATAGCTGTTGGCGAACTTCTTGTACAGATCCAACAGGTACAGCTGAGCCTCTTCCCGCTTAGTATCAATCTTTGGAGCAGGCGGCAAAGTAGTTCCTCGGGACGGAACATCGATCATCTGTTTGTACATTGTTAAGCACGATCCATTCAATTGTTTTGGCTTGGCGACATACGCTTGTATCTTCACTTGTCCCACGTTGTTCCTTTGTAAATAACCCTGTACCGCTCATCTGTACAGTACGGCTCCTAGTGCTCACTGCCCGCTTCTTAGCCTCCCGTTCCTTTTCCCTGTCTCTATCCCTTGTTCCTAGCCGGTCAGTTCCCTTGCTACCAAACTTCAACGTATTTAGCCTGGTACTACGTCTCGCTGGTGCCGGAGGTGCTTCCTGGGACGAAGAAATGGGGCGCTTCGACTCCTGGCTGATTTCTCGTGTGGTCCTACTCCCCAACCTCCTGGTACCCAACTCAACTGTTGCTGCCCGTGTCTTCCGGGAGATCGGCGGCGGCTTCTCCGCGACTCCATTGCCATTAGCTCCGCCGAGGAGATCAAATCCATGGCTCCCAGCGGGTTGGGCCGTCGGTGTCTCCAAATGATGCGCAGCCGCAGATGTGGCGCCAGAGCTTTCGTTGAGGCGATTGAGGAAAGAGGAAGATGTGGGATTGGAGAGATCTCGCTCACGGGAGTGGCTGGTGTGTGCTGTAAATGGATCGGGCTGGTTTTCCGTGTTTCGAAGGCGGCTCACGGGTTCTTCAGAAGGACCGTGATTTTTGATGGCTTCAATCATCTCCGAGGATTGCTTATAGATGTTGTTGACTCTCAGCTGAACACCTACTTGCAATTAGCAGTTGAGCTACAGTAGAGTTGTGGGCGTGCTTACCAGTATCGCATAAGCCAGTGAAGGCTTCCCAAAGAAACGGATTGATCTTCACGGCAGACACATAGCATTCCATAGCTTTCTTCTGATCATTGATGCTCTGGTGTAGCTTCCCGAGCAGAGAATATACAGCAGATGCGCCCGGAAGCACTTTCCGCTCGGTATCCGTGTGCTGGCCTGAAGTCATGGATCAGTACTCAAACACCCGCTTTTCGATCCAGAGACTCACTCCAGCCAGTGATACTAATCCACGACCGCTTGCACGCCTCTAAGCTCGAGATGGCGAGCGTCTCTCTTCCGCCACCTAACTTCAGACAACACTGAGCAAAGACGTACGCGCACCCTACGTGACGCTGCCAACCCTTCGTCAACGCCTCGGCTTGGCGGTACTGATTGTTCCGGTACATGCATAACGCATACAAATGTACGGTGTCGGGGTTCTTGGAGTCGTAGGCGTGAAGGCGTTCGGCAGTGAACAGAGCTGAGTCCAGCAGGCCGTTGTCAAGGTATTCCCAGATCAGAGCTCGAAATTGCTGCACGACCTGTGCTTGCGGGCCAGCAGGAGCCATGCCAGAAAAGTGGGAGGGAGGAATGTAAGCAGGCGATGGCAGGCGAACTTGGGTGTTGGAATGCTGTGAAGGCGGGAGGGCGGAGGAGGAGGAGGAGAACAGAGCAACTTGAGAACTACCGGGCCTCGGTTTCGCTCATGGACGGCTGGAGTGAGATGACAGGTATCAGATGGAAGTGGAATGTTTGGGGGAACGAGGGCAGGAGTGGGAGCGAGGTGGTAGAAGAGACCGGGGAGAGTGAGGTGAGGATGTCCGGAGGAACGCGGTACGGGGAAGCAGGATCAGACAGGCACCTCTTTGCACGATGGAGAGGGTTTCGATGTAGAGTGTAGCGGATTGTCCAGGGAAAATGTCGCCGTACCGGGCTTGGTGG